>JAMPIV010001398.1:0-79865 GCA_024509875.1 Oreohelix idahoensis | reverse complement strand
GATGCCTATTTTCACACATTAGATTCCGCGGGCGACGGTGTCGGCATTCTGCGGAGTTGCGCTCTTGTTGATCTATGGAAGTATGGAGCACTGAAAATTGTCCATTCAATGAAGATAGCCTCAAACCAAACCAAACCAAAGTTTTTGTGATAGATAAATTTATTTCTTCATTTTTCGCACATAAATCTGCCCCGTCTTCGATTTGTTGACTTCTGTCCATATTGCAATAGCGTCATTTCACGGCTAATTGACCATCCTTAAGGATTAATTGTAATTGCTTAAGATGTTAAACCAGATTGACTTCATATAGTCAACGGAAAGTATTGGTGACTTTCTAAGTAATCCTTTCCAGTAAGACACGCATGTCCGTCTGGGGGCATTGCTCACTACAACGCGTTCAGACACTTGGGCGGATATTACAAAAGGAAGACCAGGAAAGTACAGGTGATAATGGCTTAATCCCTTCCGTCCAGACATCGTCTGTGTAATGACTACAGAGAAACCCGTCTGGGTAGACAAATTAGCGATGACATTATCTGCAGGCGATGTTACAAATCGTAATTTGAAAGATTATTTAAGAGAACGGAAGAAGTCGGGCCATACATGGGAGATGAGGTCATGTGTTTAAATTTTAAAAGAATATTTTAAAACAAAAGGGGGAAAGTAAATAACTGACAACTCCGACCCACTACATTCTGCTCATAGATTGGATCATATGAGAATCAGAAATAAACATTTATTCTGATTGGAAGTTTTGTTGGAAACGCCAGATGGAAGCGTGAGCAGGAAAAGTGCAATTTAACCTAGCAAATTCGGACGCTAAAACACACTGCATTCTAGAATCGTCAAATAGACAGTTCAGACTGAAGCCAGGTAAAAATTAGGATTCTGACCTTATATGACCGGACAAAACACGTATCGGAACTCCTTCTGAATACTACAGCAAGGAAGATTTACCTGTTAATATGGGAACCGGACTCCTGCAGAACCTACTCACAAAAGAAACTGTCTTTAACTAGCAATAATACCCCTGACGCGTGTTCGAGGCATCTTTATGAAGTTGCTAAGACTTTTCTACTGAAAAAGAAGTCTAGTTCCCAACTAGTTTGGGTTCGTGCTACGAGTCTGTGGTTCAGATAACTGAATGTCAACACTAGACGGCTACATCTGACTGGCCTGGGAAGATAATCAGACTGGCGCTAGGAGAGGTTACCCTCTGCGCCCTTCGCTCTGGACGTGCCCCTTATCCCAGAGAGACGAATTGACGAACAACATGAGCAGTGCTTACCGATTTTCAGTTAAGTGCTTATTAAGCATGCCACAGCAACGAACATTTCCCTTCCATCAAGAATTGATGACGATAACGAAATTTTTCTCCATCACATCGAAACAAAACCGTTTTTAATTTTCAATATTACATACTAATTGATCATTACATTTGTAAATGTTGGTTTACAAATTCCTAGTTGATTCATTTATTATAGATAGGAGTGTACACGTATGAATCAGTATATTATATATATATATATATATATATATATATATATATATATATATATATATATATATATATATATATATATATATATATATATATATATATCTTTACACATATAGAGCCCGTTATAAGGACAATTTTACAGTTAATTCAGTTGGGGGCTTTAACGAGCTAAATTAAATTATATAATATCTCTTCACCAAAGGCGGCGGGCAGATAAAAATGAACTATCCTAAGACATATTCAGCATTGTTCTTGACTTCTGAAATATCTTGCGAAAACTCCCTCGAGGTAGAAGCATCATCATTCTGCTATCTGTATTTCTTACTTATTTACTTAGTCATTCCCCTTCTACCGTGAGGTGTAGAGATTTGGAAGAGAGAGCGCCAGACTATCCTATCGGCTGTCTTCCTCCTGGCCTGGTTCCATTCTAGTCCTCGGTCCTTCAAAGATTGTCTAATGTTGTCCTCCCAGCGGACTCTGGGTCGTCCTGGGGGTCTGGATCCCTGGCTCTTTGTTTCCTATGCTTGTCGTGGTAGCTGATCTTCTCCCATTCTGCAGACATGGCCAAACCATCTTAGTTGGCACTGTTCTACTTGGGTCTGCAGGGGGTGGGATTTTAGGCCTTGACGTCTCGTCTGGTTGCGGACCATGTCTTTTCTTGTTACTTCAACCACCTTCCTCAGATACCTCATTTCTGAGGTTTGGATCTTGCTTTTGTGGGTTGTAGTCATTGCCCATGACTCGCATCCATATGTCAAGACTGGGACATAGATGGAACGGTATACAGCCATCTTCGTTTTCTTACCAACTTCTCTCTTGCTGATAAATCCTCGATTTATGGCCTGAAAAAGTATTCCAGCTGCTGCTTTTCGAGTGGCCAACTCTTCTTTGATGCCTCCCTTTCGGTCTATAATAGCTCTGAGATATTTAAAGTGGTCGACTTGCTCCAGAACCTGTTCTCCTAGCTTAATCTGGTGTCTTCTTTCTTCTCGTGATATCACCATGGATTTTGTTTTAGAGATGCCTATGACCATCCCTTTCTTCTCCAGCTCTTCCTTCCAGAATTGCAGGTTGAATTGGAGATGTGCCTCTGATTTAGCAATCAGGGCAACATCATCAGCAAATACCAGCTCTGAAATACAGACCTGTCTCATCTTCCAGTACCCCACTGAAAACTTTCTTGTTCTCTCCTTACATGCCTTGATGACATCGTCCATGAGGAGTATGAAAAGATAAGGTGACAGGAAATCACCTTGTCTTACACCAGTGGTGGTCCTGAACTCTTCTGACTTATGGTTTGCTGTCCTCACATAATTTCTGCAAGACTTGTAGAAGCTCTGTATAGCATGAGTCAGAGGTGATGGAATGTTCTTCCTTGCCAAACAGTCCCAAATATCTGTATTTCTGTCAAGAGTAATCTTGTGCGAAGGTAGACACTTTTGAAGACCCACATTAGATACTCTAGGTGGACCATCACTGCAGAGCAAAGGGGAGGCAAACCGTGACAAAAACATACACTGAAAGCGTGACAAGGCAAGTAAGTAAAACAGAACTCCAGAAATAGAAAGACAAATTAATAACATGTCAAAAGACAGAAAAAGAGAATGACGAGACGCTGAAATCGTCAGAGAGATGAGCGAGAGGGAAGAAAATATTTCTACTAAAAATTATAATTCCCAGTAGAGCCCACACGAGGGCCATCAAATAAAATCACAGGCAGAGCTTGAGCTTATTTCTAAATTTCGAAACCCATCGAAAATACGAAATGTTATTTCTATTTATACCATGTTTTTCCTGGTTTCCACATCAATGTCGGGAAAAAAGGCATCCTTAATTTCTTTAGAGTTTTATAGCTGAAAATATTAGGCTAAAAATGTCTTGTTAAATAAAAATCACATATATTAACAACTCTCACAGATTTCGTGTTTAAGTGCCAGGATCTAGAATGATATGATGTTAAACCTTCTATTCCTCCATTCCGTCTTATAGTTTTTGCTCAATACCTCTTCTCATTTTATTAAATTTTAACCTCAGATGTTTTTTATTTGTTCTCAATCTACTTTATTTGATTGTGACTGTATTGCCTCCCCTGCTTTGCAGTAGTGGTCCAACAGTGACCAAACTCAACAGTGTCTAATATAGGCTTCAATGGAGTCTATTGGTACACAATATTACTCTTGGCAGAAATGTAGATAGAAGAGTAGTAAAGCTTCTATCACATGGGAGTCTTCGGAAGAAATTCAGGTAAGCGAAAACAATGCTGGCTGTCGATAAGCACGATAATTATGTAACCTGCCGACCACTTTTGTGAAGAATTTAAGCATTTATTTATCAGCTCGTTAAGCCCCCACCCCTGATTTACTCAGTGGAATTCTCTAATTCAAATATAGCTCTGTTTAGAATGTGTGGAGTAAATGACTGAGACAAACATGCAGTAACTTTAAAATGATCAAATCGAAGTTAAATTTGTAACATTACAAATAACAAAATTTAATAATCACTTTAAGTTTTAACAGTTTGAAAATAATTTTAAAAGTTATGGATAAAGAAAAGCTATCATCCTTTTGGGATTGCGAAAAGGGTAAGAAAGTTCAGATGGCAGCATATATTTTTTGGTGATGCGTAGATGGCAGGGAGGATAGCTAGGCGGGATTGCCGCACGGAAGGTCCAGTGTTCAAATCCTGGGTAAGCCACTCATGTCTGTTGTTTTTCTGTTGTCTAGTATTCTACTTCTTTATTTCCTACGAGTGCCTGATAACATACCTTTATGTTTGTCTCATATTAATTTACTGTTTACAGGCCTCGTGGTTTCCCTTCCTTATGTGTTATAAATGTTTATACAATACCAACCTTACTCTCTGTCCTGTTCTTCCTGTTCTAAGTCTACTATTATTTGCTGGACACAGTATTAAGGTCTTTGTCGTGTTGGACTGGCCTATACTGCAATATAGGGGAAAGACAGAAGTGATTGCGTCATTAATAGGCTGACCTGCCCATGGTAAACTTCCGGTGCTATGTATTGAGGTTCGCACTAATGACCTGTCATCGAAACATCCTTTTTGGTGATGCGTAGATGGCAGGGAGGATAGTGTGATTTGCTTGCATAGCTAGGCGGGGTTTACTGTTTACAGGCATCGGGTTTCCCTTCCTTATGTGTTATAAAAGCATATATTTGAACTTAGCTGCCAATGACGGTTCTGTCTATTCACACTGATAACTCGTCTCTGGTCAAGGTTGTCGGGTGTAGCTCGTCTCCCAGAATCTTCAAGGAAAATCTACACAGTGTGTCCTGTTTCTTAAAGCGTAGGCCACTGATGCCGTCTTGTTCCAGAAATAGTACGTTCTGCCGGTACCACCAATAACTGTGAAAGAAGAATAGAAAAGAACGCTCTTCTGAGTATGGCGTTCTCCGACACAGTTATGTGTCCCCCCTCTTCTATTTCACCATCCCACTTAACTCAGAGTTTACCCTCGATGACAATTAAATTTAATCCCTCGGGAGCTACAGACTTGTCGCACTGATGAATAAAAGAGACGAATCTTCTCTTACATGTGTCTTGGATTTCTTTTAATTTTACAATAGATTGCCCCTTCTGAATTCGTGTTTCTTCAATTTTTCTGTCCGGGTTTTTCCTTATTAAAATTTGAAAGAGATTTCCTGTGCTTTATAAGTCTTATCTGGCTCTCCAATAAAAGATCCGGATAACAATTAGGAATTATGAATCTAGTTCTTCCTCAGGCTAAGGTCTGATGTCTTGGCGAGCGTGCAAATCACAGATAAATAAAACTGTGAAATGTTCAGCCTATATTCCCTCCAATGATGTTATGAATCGAATCAGAAAGATCCAATCATTTCAAATCATGCCGGATAGGATGTGATATTTCGAAATAGTCCCACGTGAAATAAGGTGCGTGCCTGCAAAGGTCAAGTATTACTATATATGCACATCTGAGGCCTTGTATACACTCTCACAAACACATTTGTAGACTCATATTGTGTAAAATGTAATAAATCCATGATTACTTTTTAACCAAAGACCGGAAGCAATTACATCACATTTGTCTGCCCACCCGTGTCACACAGACGGTAATGTCGTCTTATCAGCGGTTCAATTTAAACGCGCCGGCGACTATCTTATCTCAGCTCTTCGTAGGCTGGGATGACCAGGTAACAAACCTGTGACATATTTGAAAGGAGTGTCACATCTGTGATAGTTATCACCTACAGGGTGATTTGATAAAATCACATATCTGCTACTTAGCAGACAAATAAAGATAGAAAGAAAAGTGTGGAAAATTGGTTCGTGATATACTTTTCACATCCTGAATTTAATGTTGATATTGGATTTACTTTACACTGTTACGTAATAATTTAAGCCAAACGTTTTGTCATTCACGAGGCTTGAGTGTACAGTAACGTATTCCTAAGCAAACACATTAATAAAAGGTCAAGGTGTCCCGTAGCAGATACTGCCGTTGGGGAGTGAAGTGTTAGAGACTACACAATAGTAGGTACAGCTTCATGAGAATCCCTAGTGAGTGACCAGTTCTCTTTTTCCCTGCCTTCGCCTTCTCTAACTCAAGAGCAGAGTCAGGTACCAATTTACAGTTGGGTAGACTAGAGCGTGACACTGAGATTTCGATCTCAGAACCCGATAACTTTTCCACCGAGAGGTAAGAGCGCTAACCGCTTAGCCACTTGGACTCTGCAAACACATTAATAGCAAACTAAAAGCAAATTTTAAACAGAGAATAGCTGCAGAAACAAGCAGACATTTATAATTGGTGTGACTTCCGCTGGTAACAGATTTATATTTCTATCCTTAGGCATACTTTCATGGCTATATATTGTTTCAAGTCTTTAAACTGTACTTAAAGCATGGTAACACAAAGGATGCAAGCACAGTTATACACTGTTCAGATCAGAACAAATGCCATCTTATCTTCGAAGGTTCTCTACAGTGGATCTCTCACTCTCCTGTCTTATAGGTACACTGATAAGGTTTTTCCTATACTTATCTTGATGGTATCTTACCACGTATAGTGCTACCTTCCTCTTGCACGTTTGCCTTTTCTTTCCATTACGATTTTAAGGAAGTTGTTACGTCTTTTTATACAAGGCAATTAAAAAGCATATATAACAGACTATATTCGTATTGTGTTGTCTTCCCATGTATAGTGCTACCTTCCTTTTGCACTTTTGCCTTCAACCTTTTCTTTTCATTACGGTTTTAGGCAAGGTATTACGTATTTTTTGGTGTGGAATGCGGGAGAGTTACAGAGAAGGAAATGTCGAAATTGTCCTCTTTTCACACAACATGCGTAAGAAAAATTCTCCGAATCTTTTGGCCGAATACCATCACCAACCAAGATCTGCTTACTCGGAGCAAGCAAGAGGACATGCACACCATCATAGCTGGCAGACGCTGAAGCTGGGTTGGCCATTTCCTCAGAAGAGACCCCGATGCCATCATAAGAACAGCTATGCTATGGACCCCTGAAGGAAAACAAAAGAGAGGCCGACCAAAAACAACTTGGCGGAGGACGTAAGAGGCTGAGATGCAAAGAATGAACCAGAGTTGGGGCACTGTATGAAGGATGGCAACCTACTAAGCAAAGTGGAATCAATTTGTTGTTGCCCTACAAGACACCACCAGACGTGGTGGCCACTGACTGCTTTGACGATCGGCGGCTAAGGATCAAAGAAGAAGTAGAAGATTACGTATTTTTATACAAGACAATTAAAAAAAAACCAATATAACAGACGCTATTCGTTTTAAAATAATTCTCTGACGCATTACATTGACCGGTTTGGCTTGTTTATATTGTTCATGCCAAGGAATGAGGTCGCTAGCGTTATGATACTAGAACAGAAGAGAAATTTGTGGGATTTCCTTGTAACTGAAAATATATTACGATCAGACAGATGCAGTTACTGTATTTGCTGAGACTAGCAAGAGTGTCAGTAGTTGTACCAAGGAAATATTGTTTTGTTCTTGTGATGGTAGTTGGATTAACCCGGTGTAGATCTCGGTGTTTCTGATGAGACAAGTAAAGAATAGATATACTGCTTCCTGGGGTTGTGTGAGGGGGATGGGGGGCGCTTTCATTGCATTGGGAAGTGTATGGAGATCGAGGGAGATCGGGTCCGGCACGAAGATAGGAGTCTTCGGCTCAGGTGTAAAGTCAGTACTATTGTATGGTTCTGAGGCGTGGGGAGCAGTAGGGACGGCGGCCAAAAGGCTGCGGACTTTCGTGGAAGGGTGCTTCCGTGGAGTGGACGGATTGGGATGGTGTGATGGGGTTGCCGGCGTGGAACTTGTGACGGGAGCCGGACAGGTGCCAGTGGAGCAGGAGATAAGGGGGGATCGGTGGCGATGGGTGGAGCACGCGCTGAGAAAACGTGCTGATAGCATTACAAGGCAGTCCTTGTTCTGGAACCCCCAGGGCAAGAGAGGCAGAGGTAGACCAAGAAGCACATGGAGAAGAGAGCTGGAAACAGAGTTGAAAATGATGAGGAGAACGTGGAAAGAACTTGAGATGATGGCACGTGACAGGAGGACTTGGCATGTGTTTGTTGAAGGCCTATGCTCCTTTGGGAGTGGAGGGTTATGAATGAATGACTGAATGAAAGCTGCTTCCTAGTGTTTAACAAAAATGGTGAGCAATGTGAAAATGTGCGAGAGGCTTGTAATTTTATCATGTAAATGAAAATTGACACAGAAACTACCATTGCAAGAGCAGGTGAAGTGATGATTTATAAGATTCAAACACGATGATCAATTCTGGTAGCACTTGAAGTACCTTTGGGATCGAACAGACGAGAAAGAAGAAAGAAACGATGATTGGATTGAAAGATGCGAACGAAGACAGAAACGAAAGTTGGATCGATGCCTGTTTCACTTTCAAGTTTAGTTTTCTAGCCAGCAACAAATGTCAAATATTTGCTTCAAATGTACATAAATGTACATCCGGTCAGAAGGTTCGCACTAATGACCCGTCATCAAAGCATCATTTTTTGGTGATGCCTAGATGTCAGGGAGGATAGTGTGATTCGCTTCCATAGCTAGGCGGGGTTGTCGCACGGAAGGTGCTGGGTTCGAGTCCTGGGTAAGCCACTCACGTCTGTTGTTTTTCTGTTGTCTAGTGTTCTACTTCTTTATTTCTTACGAGTGACTGAAAACATACCTTTATGTTTGTCTAATATTTATTTACTGTTTACAGGCCTCGGGTTTCCCTTCCTTATGTGTTATAAATGTTTATACAATACCAAAAACCTACCATCTGTCTTGTACTTACTGTACTTACTGTTCTTAGTCTACTATCATTTACTGGACACAGTATTAAGGTCTTTGTCTTCTGTGGACTGACCTATACTGTATAATAGGGAAACAACAGAAGTGATTGCGTCATTAATAGGCTGGACTGCCCATGGTAAATTTCCGGTATTATGTCTTGCGGTTCGCACTAATGACCCGTCATCGAAGCATCATTTTTTGGTGATGCCTAGATGGCAGGGAGCATGGTGTGATTCGCTTGCATAGCTAGGCGGGTTTGTCGCACGGAAGGTCCAGGGTTCGAGTCCTGGGTAAGCCACCCATGTCTGCTGTTTTTCTGTTGTCTAGTGTTCTACTTCTTTATTTCTTACGAGTGCCTAAAAACATACCTTTATGTTCGTCTAATATTTATTTTTTATTTTTTTCTATAACCAGCGGCACTCGAGCTTTCCAGCTCTTTCGGCCCAATGACATGTCATTGCGAGGCTGGGGGGTCAGTGGACTTTCCTTCCAACCCAGTCAGGAGCTTCGCTCCTTCCCATCCACACGGGATTTATGTGCAGGAGCCGTTCAGGTTATTCAGTCAAATTTCCGGTCGTAAACATTTCTTCAAACGCCGATGGCCGGGTTTGAACCATGAACACCTGGTCGCCAGTACAACGTCGTAGCCATTACACCAGCGCGGCTCCCTTCCCTTCCTTATGTGTTATAAACGTTTTCAAATTAAAACGTTCTAACTTCAACAGTAGTAATTCAGGCTTTTCTATTTGCCCAAGACTCACTTCCGTATGCCAGGATTGACTCTACATGTCACTGAGGAGTTATTTGTTTATGTCATTAACAAAGAATTATTGCAAAAAATACTTTTTATTATATTAAGCGTTGCTCCCATTTCTTATGTTACCTTCTTTATTTCTCATCCAACTGTAGAAGACAAAGTTTGCAATTTCATTTCGTCTTTGGCAACCTTTTATTTACTTTAGCTTAGTGCTTTGTCGTCTATTGTTAAATCATATCTATCACTTAATTCTATTTTTGAAGTTGTCTTTAAAGAAATTCTAAATAAAACTTCGTTGTCTTCACAATTAGATATTTCATTGCCTCGGTGTTAGAAAAATGCAGCTAATCAAATTAGGCAAGCCTATTCTTGCCTCTGTCTTTCAAAGTAATGGAACGTACTGTTACTTTTCGCTGACTCAAAGTGGTGATCTTTAAGTGATATTGGAATGTGAATAATTTAATTCCCCCGGAGCTTGCACTTACAGTAATTCACATCAGCCAAAATTATTTTGTTGTGGTTTTGTTTATTATCTCTTAATTCTAAGATTTTAAGGAAAAAAATGTCTCAGTACAACAAGCTGGCTTCACTGTGATAGATAGTGGAATATGTGTGTGTGTGTATATATATACACAAAACAACAAACAACAAAAAAAAAAACAACAAACAAACACACACAAAATTAAAAACAAAAAAAAAAATAAATATACACACATAAAACACACAAAACAACACAAAACAACACAACACACACACACAACACATAAAAAAAAATATAAATAAAAAAAATAAATAAAATAAAAAATAAAAAAATAATATATAAAAAAATACACACATAAATATAAAAAAACACACACATATATACACACATTTAATACACACACATAACACTCACACAAAACACACACAACACACAACACACACAAAAAAACAACACACATACACACATATACACACACATATATATATATATATATATATATATATATATATATATATATATATATATATATGTATGAATGTATGTGTATATGTATGTATATAAGATCAATAGATTATCTAACTTTTGGAAATTACGATCACTGAATATATATACCAAGCTTCGTCTGTTTAATTCGAATGTTATCTCAGTGTTAACATACGGCTGTGAAAGTTGGAAAATAACAAAATCATTGGAGAACAAGCTGAATACATTCGAGAACAAATGTCTTAGAAAAATCATGAACATAAGTTGGAAAGAATTCAAGACTAATCGACAAATAAGAGAAGACTCTAAGCAGAAATATGTCTCCGACTATATAAGGAAAAGACGATGGTCATATATCGGTCATGTCCTACGAATGCAAAACAACAGAATACCACTACAGACGCTCACTTGGGTTCCTGAGGGTAAGAGGAAAAAAGGAAGACCAAAAGAAACACTCAGAAGAACAATAATAAGAGAAGGAAGAACGTTGGGCCTAAATAATCTGCAAGAGCTAAGAGGTTTGGCGTCACAACGAACAACCTGGAAAACACTGGTTTCTGCCTTATACGCCGTGTTTGGTGATTAAAGAATTTATTATAATTATAATTTTATATATATATATATATATATATATATATATATATATATATATATATATATATATATATATATATATATATATATATATATATATATATATATATATATATATATATATATATATATATATATATATATATATATATATATATATATATATATATATATATATATATATATATATATATATATATATAGGGGAGATGGCGGTAGACCTACCGGGACTTGTGGCTGAGAACAAAACTGTTGGGCCCAGTCGAAGAAGGGCCCTGAAGAGGCTTAGTGAAACTGCCGAAAAGGCATCAGGCTGGCTGTGGAACAACCGCAATGGTGAATGGAGATCGTAACAATAAACGCTGCGGTACAGAAAACACCAGGAATTTTTCTAAGTCCACAATACGCTGAGGTTTGTGGTGGACTAGTGAACGGGCTGCGACTCAGGGGCGACAAGCGGTGTATACTATAAGGGGTGTCAGTATCAATAGTCCAGTGGGGAACGCGCAGTGGCGACTCGTTGACTTCGCGCTGGTGTCTCAGTGTGTGCGACGGAACGAACGGAATAATTTGTCTTCTCTTTGTTACTTTCACAATTGCCTCCACGGCTGGCGGAGTTGTGGAATTTAAAGTTGCTGCCATAAGTGAAATGGGTTCATTTTCGATGCAAGACAACAGGAAGCTGAGACGCTTGGGAGTCATGACCCAAGTGGGCCCGCCCCCCTTAGAGTGTAAAGGAGTATATAGGGCCGAAATACTTGTCGGACGGGGGGACTACTTCTGATGATCAGATTGCTTCCTGTTGTATCGCTCTGTAAAGAGTTTCCTATCATCATCATATATATATATATATATATATATATATATATATATATATATATATATATATATATATATATATATATATATATATATATATATATATATATATATATTGTGGTGGTTTTTGATGTTATGAAATGTTGTTGTTCTGTAGTACTATTGTACTGAATGAGGTCAGCTGTGAAGGTTCCTGATTATAACAAAGTTTGGGTTGAGTATATCAGGACACCTTTCTGCTACCACCTTATGACCTCAATCAGACCTATTCTTGACTAGTATGTCTGATAGCTACGTTTAATGTCTAGGGTTATGCAAGTGTGGTGTGATGGTAATTAATTACACAAACACACACACAAACACCAATATTAATCTATGTGATCAAATCAACCAACACGGGTTGTTAAAAGTTAATAATATACAATGTTTTTCTTTAACTTTATTAGTCCTATACCTAAGATTCTTTTGGTTAGGACTGTCAAATCACATGAGATCAATTTAAATATATACATAAATAATAGGCATACTTAATTAACTAAAAGAGGATAATTTGTCCTTAATCATATATATATTGTAGTTATTATGGTATTGTAAAATTTCTAGCTATTTCTAAAGTGTTATGAGCTGGCTGGTTGGGGTGTTAACATCACGCCCAGTCTTTGTCACAATGTTTCTTTTCTCTTGATACACTTTATTTCTTGACAGATAGTCTTTATTTATATTTTCTTTTCAGGTTCTATGAAGTGGAAAAGTTGATAAATTCTCCTCGTACCAGGACTTGTTTACTTAACTGGCATTGGAGGATTGAACATAGATGTATGATCTGCCAACAGCCACTGTTGATCTTGTCCCAAAATAAATAGGGTAGGCCGCGAGTACCTCTATCTCTGCTGGAGTAACTTTTCACAAAGGAATCTGGCACCTGACTCTATAAATATTTTACTACTACCTTTCTGGTAGCTTGATAACATGGTGGAGCAACAAATAGGCTTGTATAAGTCTACTAATGACTTCTTTACTTACAGTCGTAATGTTTTCTTCATTACCCAAGTCAAACAACACAATTAATAATATAAATAATGTTAATAATTTCGGTCTTACTACAATTCAAAGAATACACACACAGGAACGTTGAATTAGCACAACCTCAGATGTACTGCTTGCTGGACTATGGCGCCCTTATACTTTTTATTAATTATATCTATATCCAAGGCACGACATACTTCTCAGCTCTCAAACGTCCTGCTTCTATGAACAGTCTTCGTGAAAATGGCACCGAGCCTTCAACTTTCCCAGTAATCTAAACGGTTTCGACCAATGAGATCTAACTACTAAGTTTGTCAATTCAAATTTTTAAATCTAAGGTCCAATTTCGGTCCAATGTTAGTGTACTTCTGTCGGTCTGTCCGTCCGAACTTGGCATTCGTCAAAAATAGACTTGGTTTTGGCCTAACACTACCAAAAAAATATTCAGTTTGAGCCATCCCATAATTTCTTTCCCCCTTTCAAACTCCGCTCCAAATCATATTACCTTTACCTCTCAGTCCTAACGTTCCCCTCTTTTGGACTTTGCCCTATCCTCTCATGCCTCTTTTCAACAACTTGTGCAAAAATACGTTACCGATAGCGAATGTCAGAACACTAGTGTGTTAGTCAATGTGTCTGTAACTATCTAGTATTATGACCATATCTTGGCTGTTAGTTGGACTATAGGGTAAATGAAAACATATTTTTTGTCAGGAGACACTATGGCACCCGAATATATAAGTTTTATTAGCCTATGTATAATGGTTCAAAATTCCATAATTTTTTCCATGTTAGTCTTCAATAATATTGAAATCTATAAACTACCACTTGTTCACTTCTTTCTACCGCTATTTTCAAACTAAAAGCGACAGTCTCCCGTATTTCGTCAGAAATACGTCATTTTTATAAGAGCTAAGGTTGTTTGCGTGACCCAATTGCCGAACATATTTTGAATTTGTGTCGTATTTTCAAACGGCTAACGACACTATCGCGTTTTCGCTAGGTTTTATATTCAAACCACGCGTGCAGATGGTATCATTTTTCTGTCTCTCCCTCTTTCACTCCGTCTGAACGAGTAGGCTCTTCGTGTAACAATGTTATAAATAGTTTTTCAAGGACACTAGAAACGATGGTACCATCTATTCCACAATACGATCTGCTAAAATCAACGCGCTTGCGGCGTGGGTGAAGACGAAACTTCATAACTCCACTATTTTCATTTCTACCTTATTGTTATACTTACAATTAATAATTCTATCGGTGTATCAATGTACATCATCACACATCTCCCCACTTAAGAACATGCCTGAGGCTAGTTCCAAACACAGTGATACACATAGATAAAATTACCTCCTACGCCTGCCGAAAACTCTGATTTTGATCACAGGGATGCCTAATGAGGAAATCTGCACCCACGTTCTGTGATCCGGGAGTGTATTCAATAGTGAATGAATATGGCTGTAGGAGTAATGACCATCGTAATAAACGAGCATTCTCATGCTTTGCCTGTGATAAGAATACTAGGGGCTGATGATCCGTCTGGACCACAAATGTTCTACCATATAGATAGATCTGGAACTCACGTATCGCCCAGATTAAAGCTAGACATTCTTTCTCGCTTGTTGAATAATTTTGCTCCGCTTTGTTCAACTTGCGGCTAACATAAGCAACTGGGTTCAGCTCTCCGTCTGGTGACGATGACCTTTGCAACAAAGTAGCCCCCACGCCTACATTGCTTGCGTCACTTCTCACCACAAATTCCTGACTCAAATCAGGTAATTTCAAGATTGGCTTGCTTGTAAGTTTTTCCTTTAACTCTTGGTATGCAAATTCACACTGGGCTGACCAAACAATTCTATCAGGATTTCCTTTGCGAGTTAAATACGTCAGAGGCGCACAAATAGAATTAAAATTTTTGATATATTTCTGATAGAATCCACACAAGTACACGAAAGATCTCACATCTTTCTTGGTTTGTGGCCGCGGTGCTTTCTTTAATTTTTCGAGATTCTTGGGGTCAGGGGTCATGTTACCCTGATATACAGTATGTCCCAAGAACTCCAACTCTTTACAACCAATACAACATTTTGTTGGTCTAGCCGTCAAATTAGCCTCTCTCAGTCTATCAAACAGCATAGTCAAAGAGTTAATGTGTTCCTCAAATGTTTCCGTAGCAATAAGGATATCATCCATAAAATTTGTGATGCATGGGTTATTCAGGGGATCCAACAATTTTCGCATCATCCTAAAAAACACACTCGGAGCATTTTTCAACCCAAATGGCAACATGTTGAATTCATAATGTCCTTCCGAAGTGCTAAACGCTAAATACGGTCGGACCTCAGGCTTTACTGGAATCTGATAATAGCCTTTGCTAAGATCCACCTTAGAAAAATATTTTGCCTTGTTCAACCTGGCAAATAGCTGATTTGTGTCCGGTAATGGATCCACCTGATTTTCTGTGACAGCATTCAGTTTCCTGTAATCTATACACAGACGATGTTCCCCAGAGGGTTTCCTCAGCAAAACCACACTGGAACTATATGGAGATTCGCTATGAGAAATAATTCCTTCTTTCAATAGGTACTCAATCTCCTCTTTCAAAGCTTTCTCTTTGGCAAACGGGATCGTGTAAGCTCTCATACAGATCGGTGTTGGGTCTACTAGTTTCGTATTATATTCCAGCAAATTCGTGTGCCCCGGTTTGTCCGTTAACACGTCCGTATGATCAGTCAGAACCTTTTGAACTTGTTCCCTCTGTTTTTTCGTCAAGTGTTTACTGACTTTTACATGTGCAGGGGTCTCACATGTTTTCAGGGGGTACTCATGAGAGGTGAGTGGTTCCTTTTTCATCCCCGTTGCTATCGACAAGGACATTAAGTGTGTTCCTTCCTGGATTTCCCTGTCCAGATACTTCTTTAGAAGGTTCACATGATATATTTTCTCTTTCCCCTTCTTGTCGATTTTATAATTTGTTCTAGACACCTTCTCTAGAACAGTATATGGACCTTGCCATCCAATTTATAATTTGTTATGGCTGCCGGGCAGTAGAAGAAGCACCTTCTCTCCCACAAATAGTTCTCTATCCTTAGCTTTCTTATTAAAATAGGCAGCATGTTTTTTCCTGGCTTGTCTGAGATTTTTATTTGCAAGTTTCCAGCCAGTTTTAAAACGAGTGGTCAGCTCGTTCACATATTGATATGATGAGGTAACAGTCTGTTCTGCCTTCTCATCTGTCCATGTCCTCAATAAGGTTACATATGGACCATTAATATTTCTGACTTATTTTTCCTGACATTGGAAGCCTTATAATAAGGACGTTTTTCCCTTGTATCATCACATAAGAATGTACCACTACCCATTCTTTTCCTGGGGTTTTCTCCCCACTTTAAATTCCTTGTGAGAAATCCTCTCTCTCTTTTATGGTCACCCAGTTCACATAATTCCGACCGAGGGACTGTCGGCTTATTCTGGGGTAAAACCACTTTTTGTACTCGACACAGAGTTGCCAATTTAATACATTCAAGTGAAGACTGTGTGTGAAAAGGGGGTTCCCATTCCACGTTGTCTACCTTATTACAATTATTTTTATTTCCAGGCCTAAGTTTGTCACGTGGCGTGTCTAGGTCCTGAACAGTTTTCCCACGTGTGGGTGTTCCCTCGTGAAATTGGCCGCAGTTCTCCACAAAATTCTCAATAACTATCTTTACATCTGGCCAATAATAATATTTAGAAACGTTTTGGCAGATGGTACCTATTTTCTCATGGTCACCATCTTTCCCAACATGTAAGCTCCTTATTACATCTGCCCTATATGTCTTAAGAAGTACCAACTGTCCGTGACCATTGGATCCAGTTCCGGCCTTCCTATATAACAATTTGTTCTTCATATAATAATCTCCCTTGCTTGGAGGTGTGTGGCATTTAAGTAATTTTTTAAAGCAAGGCTTGAGTGTCCTATCCTCTGCCTGTGCCTTCCTCATCTCCTCTGGATGAGTATTTATTGGTTCATCTTCTTCCTTTCTGGATTGTGATCGGGTCTGGACAGCTGCCAAGACCACAGGTCTCTTGGGATTCCCCAGGAAGACATAATGACACCCCAATATCAGAGGGTAGATGGGTGTGTCGATCACTGCTGCTCTGATTACTCCTTCCACATAGCGAGTTTTCACTGTTATCCTGGCAATGGGAAGTGTCATAAGTGGTATGTCCTTGGTCGCCTCTTGTATCTCCACTGTTTCTGTGGTATACTGATCCAGGTTCACCAAGTGCGAACTCACAACAGAATCAAAATCCAAACCGGTATCGTAAAGGCACCTAATGGTGACCCTATTACATACCACATCCTCACACACTGGGGGGTGATAAGGTTCCTGCTGTCCAGTAGGTTTTACCTTTACTTCCTTTTCCCCCAGCTTCATAGCAGCCAATCCAGCAGGTTTCCTATTACAAACTTTGGTGTCATCTCCTTCCCTCTAACACCGTCTACAATATAATCTACCTTGATGAAAAGGTTTTCTTTCATCATAATTCCTAGTCATTGAACTGTGGATTTTTATTTCTAAAATCATTGCGTGGCCTATCAAAATTTTGCTTACCTTTGTTACCCTGATCTTTGTTGTCAAATCTATTAGAGTTTTGTGGAGCCTTATAATTGTCTACATGTTTCTTTTTGGCGCCAGCTACTTCTGCCTGGTCTGCCTGATACCTCTCAGCGACATTAAGTAACTCACCCAGCCTCTCTGCCCCCTGTTCCATGAGAAATTTTCTCAAGTCTGGAGCCATGGACTCTCTCAATTGCTCAATAAGGATAATTTCTTTAAGATCTTGGGTTTTCCCCAGAGCAGTCAATTTCTCCAAGTACGCCTCTAAACGGGCAGAGAACTGCTGATAGGTCTCACCCGACAGTAGCTTGGCATTCCTAAACTTTTTCCTGTAAAATTCTCCATTCTTTTCATACCTTAGCAAAAGAGCCTGCTTTAACATGTCATAATTGTCTTGGTCATCTTTGCTCATTTTTGCAATTACTTCATAAGAAGCTCCCCTAAGACCTTGAGATAACTTTACACTCCACCTTTCTTTCTCTAACCCATAGGTGGTGGCTAAAACCTCAAATCTGGATAGAAATGATTCAATGTCATCGTCCCTCTCAACAAAATGGTCTAAATGGAACCCCATAGCTGAGGTTGAGGCTCCCTGACTAGCGGTGGCATCAGAGGTAGAGGGGCTGGCACCATTTTCAGGAGCATGGCCTTGCAACTCTAACTCCCTTAGTCGTAGTTCGTGCTCCCTCTGTAATCTCCTATCTTCTGCTTCCCTTTCGGCAGCCAATCTCTTTTCTTCTGCTTCCATTTTCTTTTCTTCAAATTGGAGCCTCTTTATTTCAGCCTCCCTATCCGCCTCCAATGCCCTAGCCTCTTTGTCAGCCTCAATCTGCAACCTTTTAATTTCTTTGTCAGTCTCTAACTTTCTTTCTGCCTCTAATTTTCTATCTTCCCTATCTCTTTCAATAAATTTATCCACCTCTGAAGTTACGTATTGAACCAACTCTGGTCCATCCATACCCATCTCTTTAGCAGCCAGCACAGCAGCAGTTCTGAACTTGGCTAAATCTGCCATCCTGTTTCACACAGATTCTAACAATGTTCTAAGGCAAATTAAAAACTCTAATTAACAATATTAACTCTAAGTACTTAATTAACTACTGGCCGTGACAATTCATCAACCTTTTTCCTTCCACTTCAAATATTTTTATTATTGAGTCTCTTAATTTTAGGGATCCTATTATAAATGATAAGTTTAAATCCCGGAGACGAGCTACCCAATATATGTGGTGGTTTTTGATGTTACGAAATGTTGTTGTTCTGTAGTACTATTGTACTGAATGAGGTCAGCTGTGAAGGTTCCTGATTATAACAAAGTTTGGGTTGAGTATATCAGGACACCTTTCTGCTACCACCTTATGACCTCAATCAAACCTATTCTTGACTAGTAAGTCTGATAGCTACGTTTAATGTCTAGGGTTATGCAAGTGTGGTGTGATGGTAATTAATTACACAAACACACACACAAACACCAATATTAATCTATGTGATCAAATCAACCAACACGGGTTGTTAAAAGTTAATAATATACAATTTTTTTCTTTAACTTTATTAGTCCTATACCTAAGATTCTTTTGGATAGGACTATCAAATCACATGAGATCAATTTAAATATATACATAAATAATAGGCATACTTAATTAACTAAAAGAGGACAATTTGTCCTTAATCATATATATATTGTAGTTCTTATGGCATTGTAAAATTTCTAGCTATTTCTAAAGTGTTATGAGCTGGCTGGTTGGGGTGTTAACATCACGCCCAGTCTTTGTCACAATGTTTCTTTTCTCTTGATACACTTTATGTCTTGACAGATAGTCTTTATTTATATTTTCTTTTCAGGTTCTATGAAGTGGAAAAGTTGATAAATTCTCCTCGTGCCAGGGCTTGTTTACATAACTGGCATTGGAGGATTGAACATAGATGTATGATCTGCCAACAGCCACGGTTGATCTTGTCCCAAAATAAATAGGGTAGGCCGCGAGTACCTCTATCTCTGCTGGAGTAACTTTTCACACAGGAATCTGGCACCTGACTAGTGCCAGACAAAAACCCTGTAACATAAAAATTATGTTCTGTCTTAGCATAATACCTAATCCACCAATTTTACAAACAATACAATGTTTAATCTAAAAGACCTGGATCAGATCTCTCTGACCAACTCAGCACATCTCCATAAAATGAGGTAACACTTTGTACAAGTTTTCATATTCCTCTCCCTAATGTCTGCAACGCCTCTGATCTTTTTCCATACAATGTGATAGGTGATGTGATTCCTGGTGACAACCTATAAATATTTTACTACTACCTTTCTGGTAGCTTGATAACATGGTGGAGCAACAAATAGGCTTGTATAAGTCTACTAATGACTTCTTTACTTACAGTCGTAATGTTTTCTTCATTACCCAAGTCAAACAACATAATTAATAGTATAAATAATGTTAATAATTTCGGTCTTACCACAATTCAAAGAATACACACACAGGAACGTTGAATTAGCACAACCTCAGATGTACTGCTTGCTGGACTATGGCGCCCTTATACTTTTTATTAATTATATCTATATTCAAGGCACGACACACCTCTCAGCTCTCAAGCGTCCTGCTTCTATAAACAGTCTTCGTGAAAATGGCACCGAGCCTTCAACTTTCCCAGTAATCTAAACGGTTTCGACCAATGAGATCTAACTACTAAGTTTGTCAATTCAAATTTTTAAATCTAAGGTCCAATTTCGGTCCAATGTTAGTGTACTTCTGTCGGTCTGTCCGTCCGAACTTGGCATTCGTCAAAAATAGACTTGGTTTTGGCCTAACACTACCAAAAAAATATTCAGTTTGAGCCATCCCATAATTTCTTTCCCCCTTTCAAACTCCGCTCCAAATCATAGTACCTTTACCTCTCAGTCCTAACGTTCCCCTCATTTGGACTTTGCCCTATCCTCTCATGCCTCTTTTCAACAACTCGTGCAAAAATACGTTACCGATAGCGAATGTCAGAACACTAGTGTGTTAGTCAATGTGTCTGTAACTATCTAGTATTATGACCATATCTTGGCTGTTAGTTGGACTATAGGGTAAATGAAAACATATTTTTTTGTCAGGAGACACTATGGCACCCGAATATATAAGTTCTATGAGCCTATGTATAATGGTTCAAAATTCCATAATTTTTTCCATGTTAGTCTTCAATAATATTGAAATCTATAAACTACCACTTGTTCACTTCTTTCTACCGCTATTTTCAAACTAAAAACGACAGTCTCCCGTATTTCGTCAGAAATACGTCATTTTTATAAGAGCTAAGGTTGTTTGCGTGACCCAATTGCCGAACATATTTTGAATTTGTGTCGTATTTTCAAACGGCTAACGACACTATCGCGTTTTCGCTAGGTTTTATATTCAAACCACGCGTGCAGATGGTATCATTTTTCTGTCTCTACCTCTCTCACTCCGTCTGAACGAGTAGACTTTTCGTGTCACAATGTTATAAATTGTTTTTCAAGGACACTAGAAACGATGGTACCATCTATTCCACAATACGATCTGCTAAAATCAACGCGCTTGCGGCGTGGGTGAAGACGAAACTTCATAACTCCACTATTTTAATTTCTACCTTATTTTTATACTTACAATTAATAATTCTATCGGTGTATCAATGTACATCATCACACACACACACACACACTCACACACATATATATATATATATATATATATATATATATATATATATCACTCACACACACACACACACATATATATATATACACACACACATGTACACACACATATATACACACATATATATACAATCGTGGCCAAAAGTTTAAAACCACCTAGTAAAAAATGGATATTTCCATACTACTACAGATTGTTGCATCATCCGCTATTTTAGGGCACACTAAAAGCAATCATTGCAGTCTATTGCATCATCCTAACAATATAAAATGTGAAAACACAGACTGTTGCTGTATTTAGTGTCTTTTGGTTGTTTCAAGGGTATAATCTCTGGATTTTATGTTTGCAAGAAAATGGGCAAAAAACCGACACTTTCTGCCATTCAAAGAGCTCAAATAGTGACATTACGTGTAGAAGGGTACACAGAACGTGATATTTCTGTTCGAATTGGCTGTAGCAACACGGCGTTTCACAATGCGATCACCAGGTACCAATTGGACGGTACTTTTTCTGACCGAAAGAGAAGTGGTCGTCCTAGAAAAACAACTCCTAGAGACGACCGGGTAACACTAGTCAACAAATTTTCAAAAGTTATTTGTACCAGAAATTAAATATATCATTTCTTATTGATTTTGACATGCTGATTTCAAATATCATAATGAAATTCACCAATTGGCTCTGGTTTATTTTTAAATGATGAATTTACATTACAGTAATACAAATAATGTATGCTTGTTTAATTCTCTCGGGTGAACAGCTAGTATTTCTACTTTAGCATTATAAAAATTGTGGATACATACTCAATTAATTGATATTTCAACATAAAATGATAGAAAAAATAAAAACATTATTTAAAGTTCACATATCATGTTTTAAAAAGGCACATCTGAACCCATTCCGTCATTATTCAGTCGCTGTTCGAGCTCTCTTTGCTTGCTTCTTGTAGTCAATCGATGAGGTGTCTCTTGTCACAGTCCAACAGTAATCAGCAAGCATTGAAGGGCTCCAATTGCCTTCATACCTTGTCTCCATAGCAGCAATTTCCTGGTGAAATCGTTCACCATGCTCATGACTGACCGCTCCACAGTTTAACGTAAAGAAATCCAGATGAGAATCCAGAAAATGAATTTTCAAAGACATGTTGCAGCCAAGACTCTTATACTTCAGAAGGAGATTTTCAACAATTTCATTGTAATTATCAGATCTGTTGTTTCCAACAAAATTGTCCACCACTGACTTAATTAAATGCTAACCATGCTGCTTTTTCCTTGCCATGCAACACGCAAAGAAACTCGTCATCATGAAGAAGTTTTTGAATTTGCGGACCAACAAATACTCCCTCTCTTATTTTAGCTTCACTCAGTCTTGGAAATTTTCTGATGAGGTATTTGAAAGCCTCATCTGTTTTCTCCATTGCCTTGATAAAGTTTTTCATGAGACCCAGCTTAATGTGCAAGGGTGGCAACAAAATCTTGCTGGTGTCGACAAGTGCTGGGTTCACAACGTTCTTACTGCCAGGCTGCAATGACTGCCTGATTGGCCAATGTCTTCTTATGTAATGGTCACTTCGTGCATGGTGGCTGCACAGAGAAAGCAACAGTACTTGGTGTATCCACCCTGTAGTCCAAGCAAAAGAGCGACCATTTTTAAGTCACCACAAAGTGACCAATGATGATGATCGTAGTTTATACACTTCAAAAGCTGCTTAATGTTTTCATAAGTTTCTTTCATATGAACTGCGTGACCAACTGGAATTGACGGTAACACATTACCATTATTCAACAAAACAGCTTTAAGACTCGTCTTGGATGAATCAATGAAAAGCCTCCACTCTTCCGGTATGTAATGATTTTGAGGGCTGCCATTAAACCAGAAATGTTGTGGCACGCAGAAAGGTCACCCTATTTGAAAAAGAATGTAATAAGCTGCTTCTGGCGGTTCCTATACACAGAAATTGTAACATCTTCTGCCAGGAGATTCCACTGTTGCAATCTGGAACCCAAAAGCTCCGCCTTGTTCTTCGGTAAATTCAGATCTCTTGCAAGATCATTCAGTTCACCTTGGGGTATTAAGTGTGGTTGATTGGATGTAGTTTGCTCAAAATCTGGGTCGCTTAAGGTTGATGGTTCAGGACCACCAATGTCCTCTTCTTCATCAGTGGAAGCAGCTGAAAATGATTCTGGCACTTTGGGAACTGGTAGGTCATCGCCATGTGGTACTGGACGTATTGCAGAGGGGATGTTTGGATATTCCAGAATCCATTTTTTCTTCTTTGATATGCCTTTCCCAATTGGAGGGACCATGCAAAAGTAACAGTTGTTGAGATGATCAGTGGGCTCTCTCCAAATCATTGGGACTGCAAAAGCCATAGCTTGCCTTTTGCCAGTCAACCACAGTTTAAGATGTGCTGCACATGTATTGCAGCATATGTGTGGCGCCCAGCTCTTATCTTGATCTCCTATTCTGCAGCCAAAATACAAACTGTACGCCTTCTTAATCACTTTAGTTATATTTCGTTTTTTGTGATACAAATGTCAGCTCACCACATATATAACAGAAATTATTAGCACTGTTCACACATGTCCTAGGCATTTCTAACTACGATACTTTTGATAAGGACAAATGCACTAACTAATGGCAAAATCTTATCAGAGATAAGATATTTATACACAAAGGGGATGTAATCATAGGTAGGATTGTATCATCAACTTCTAGTTACATTCTTCTTACTGGTCATTAGAAAAAATTATGCAATCGCCCACAACAGTTGCGTCATATATATAAATTGACCGTAATTAAATAAACTAGTAGCATATATCTTGAAAACTAGAGCCAATCAACATTTTTTAATGTCATTTTCGTTTTCAGCACACCAAAATTAGTTAAGATCAGCTATTTTCATTTCTGGTACATTTTGGTTGTTGACTAGTGTAATCAAATCCATCGTTTCACACTCTCGAACACTTTCATGTAAGAAGATACGATCTGCTTTGCTTTCTAGAGGTGTTGATGTGAGTCGGAGGACTGTGTCTTGCAGATTAGTGGATGAGTTTGGACTAAAATCACACAAACCTGCCCGAAAACCAAAATTAACACCAGAAATGAAAAAGAAGCGGCTGGAATTTGCTTTTAAGTATGAACATTGGACTGAAGAGCAGTGGGGAAATGTTATGTTTTCTGATGAATCAACATTTCAGCAGTTTGCAGTACGTCGACAACATGTAAGAAGGCATCAAGGGAAGAGATATGATGAAAAATTCACCATACAGACAATGAAACACCCACCAAGCCAGACGATTTGGGGTGCAATATCAAAGTCTGGAACTGCTGGTTTATATTTCTTGGACCCTGGAACGACTATGAATGGTCAAAAGTACCTGGAACTGCTGAAGGACAAACTGGTGATACACATGGACATACATTCTTGCACGATATTCATGCATGATTGCGCACCATGCCACAGCGCGAAGATCGTGCATGAGTACCTTCAGAAGGTCAAGACCGAAACGCTGGAATGGCCCGGAAATAGTCCGGACTTAAACCCTATTGAAAATGTGTGAGTCCATATGACAAATAAGGTTGCTGACAAACAACCATCCAGTGCCAAGACGCTTGTCGAAGATATTAAGAACGTATTAAGAAGATATTAAGAACGTTTGGATCCATGGCATCTCAAAAGATTATTGCCAAGAACTCATCTTCAGCATGCCTCGACGCATTCAAACAGTTATCAAGGCAAAAGGTGGACACACAAAGTACTAAATAATGAAAGAAATTATACGAGACAAAGGATATTAAACAAAAACTAACTTAAAAGTGAGTATTGCATTGTTATTTTCTTTCTGTATAGCGTTTATGTAATTTTTATGGAAAAATTGTTGTTGGTCTTAAACTTTTGGCCACGACTGTATATATATATATGTACACACACACACATATATATATTGTAGATTTTTTTTTATAAGTACTTAAGATCAATTATGGTTCGGTCTGAATAGAACTAGAACAGGTGATAGCTCAGTGGCAGATAAGGTAAAGAAATAGATTTTCACGAGTGAAATGGTAAAAGGTAAAGTCTGTCACTGGACTTGAGAGATAATCTATCCAGCCTATCGGTTACGACTGAGATTCTTAGATCAGACAGTTGTCATATATATATATATATATATATATATATATATATATATATATATATATATATATATATATATATATATATATATATATATATATATATATATATATATATATATATATATATATATATATATATAAGATGGGAAACTCTTTACAGAGCGATACAACAGGAAGCAATCTGATCATCAGAAGGGGTCCCCCCGTCCGACAAGTGTTTCGGCTCTACATACTCCTTTACACTCTAAGGGGGCGGGCCCACTTGGGTCATGACTCCCAAGCGTCTCAACCTCCTGTTGTCTTGTATCGAAAATGAACCCATTTCACTTATGGTAGCAACTTTAAAATCCACAACTCCGCCAGCCGTGGAGGCAATTGTGAAAGTAACAAAGAGAAGACAAATTATTCCGTTCGCTCCGTAGTACATCACAACTACGGACACACACTGAGTCACCTGCGCGAAGCGGACGAGACTTGACACTGCGCGCTCGCCGCTGAAATTCTTCCTGACACCCCTTATAGTATACATCGCCTGTCGCCTCTCAGCCACAGCCCTTTCACTAGTACGCCAAAAACTCAGCGTATTGTGGACTTAGAAAAATTCCTGGTGTTTTCTGTACCGCAGCGTTTATTGTCACGATCTCCATTGCCCATTGCGGTTGTTCCACAGCCATCCTGATGCCTTTTCGGCAGTTTCACTAAGCCTCTTCAGTGCCCTTGTTCTTGACTGTCCCTTCAGCCCCAACAGTTTCAATAGATCATACACTGATGCAGCCACAAGCCCTCTTGCGCCCACTTCAACTGCCATGACCCAGGCAGTGAACCCATCGTGTCTCGGATCCGCGGCCAGATCACTATACTTGGCCGCTTTGAACGAATGTTGCTTGTCTAATCTAGATTCAAATGGCACGGTCAGTTCAATCAGTATGACCTGAAGCGTTGCTGAAGAAAGAAGCACTATATCCGGCCGTCTCCGCGATTTTCTGATACTCTCTGGATATGCCCCTCGTCCAGGTAGGTCTACCGCCATCTCCCAGTCGTTTGCACAGTCAAGAAGAGATGGTAAACTGCTACCAGGTTTACTCGGTTTGGGGTTTGCTGACTTTCCTGCCCTCAGAAAGTATGTATTTGCGGTACTCGGCCCTGGTTTGCTATTCGCCTTCATCCTTGCCAGATCTATTGTCGCAGCAAGCTCATTTAGCACTTTGTTATGGTACCAAGTGTATCGCCCTTGCCCTAATGACACCTTACACGCTGAGAGCACGTGTTCGAGTATCTGCCTCCCCTGGCACAGGGGGCACTGCTCATCATCCGACTTTCCCCATTTCACAAGGTTGGTGGCCGACGGCAGCAGGTCATACATTGATCTAACAACGAAGCTGAGCCTAAGAGGTGCCATATGCCATATATCATTCCATGTCAAGGACCTCTGCAGGGCTCCTTCCCATGTAGTCCATTGGCCTTGTTGGACCTACTGCACTGCTTTTTGCAACCTCTTATCACTCTCAGCTCCTCGTATCTCCTGAACTACCATGTCTCTGCGCTCTCTTTCCTAATGCCTTGGACCACCAGCGGATGTCTCCATGACAAAATTCCCGTCTATTCCTTTGTGTGTATCCGATTACCTCCCTCAGTTTGAGTGACTCTTCAGCAGCATCAACAGCTTCTTCCACTCTCCACTTCCTTCCCGTTTTCAGTGTGGGCTCAATGGACTTAACCACGTCATCAGCTGACTCGCGTAGCATCATTGCAAGCCTTGCCTTTCCAACTTTGTACTCTTCAACAACTGATTTGAAAGGAAGCAGAAGTTTTGACTCTTTGCAGTACAGTGCTACATCTGACAGACCTGGTGGTACCCCTAGCCACTTTCTCATGAACTTGTTGACCTTCTGCTCTATAGCCTCCACTGTACTTGTGCTTATTTCATATATAAGCAGTGGCCACAGCAACTTCGGTATCAACATGAACTGGAGGCACCACAGTTTGAACTTCCCCAGGAGTCTGCTTTGGTCTATGATCTGTAGCCCTCTGTCTGCCATTTCTATTGTCTGTTGCACTGCCTTCGAGTTTTTTTAATGAGGCATCGTACACCCTGCCAAGACCTTTAACAGGTTCCTGAATGACAGTAGGGATTCTTTGGTTGGAAACCATGAATATGTCATCTGCTATCTTCCCTTTCCTGACTGATAGGCTTCTCGACTTCTTGGGATTGAAGCTCATTCTGCACCAGCTGACTAGTTCATCCAGGCGTTCTAACATCCTCCGGGCCTGATGTTCATCTGATGTCAGAATTGTTGTGTCATCCATGAATGCTTTGAGCGGTGGCATGTGACACATTCCACCGAGCTTTGGACCTATAGCCATTCCTTCAGCCGCATTGAGGATTACCTGCATAGCCATCACGAATAGTATCGGAGAGATGGTACACCCCATCGCAATTCCAACTTCAAGGCCAATCCACTTCGTTGTGTACTCTCTGGTTGAAAATCTGACAGCAAACCCTGCGAAATACAGCTTCAGCATTGCTGCAATCTCTTGTGGAACATGATACATTTCTAGGGCCTGCCACAACATCTGGTGTGGAACGGATCCATAAGCATTCGCTAGATCCAACCAGATTACATGGAGGTTTGTTCTGTCAGACTTTGCCTTTTGGATTGCTTCCCAGATCATTGTGGCATGCTCTAGACATCCTGGTGTACCTGGGATACCTCCTTTCTGAATGGTAGTGTCAATGTACCCATTTGCCAGGAGCTATGTAGTGAGTCTTTTCGCCATCACTGAGAAGAATGGGGTCCAAATGGGGCAGTGATGCGCAATACAAGACTCAACATGTCTCTTAGCCTCTCCTGCCCAAGTCTACCTCACCTACTCGTGGTGGACCCCGTTATACCCAGTAATCTTGCCGAAGGTTGGGTATCAACCCCAGCGGGAGGCAAGATGGGACAGCAAACGAGGTAAAGGCAAATCAAATCCCCCAGCCAGAGGGGGAGGCATGAGCACACTCTGCCTTAAGAAACAGGTGCTGAAGTCAGATGTACCAGGCCAGGAGGCGCACCAGCAACCATGGTACCATGCAACCCGCTTTGGTTTAATATGTCTACACAACAGATGTCAAAAAATTATCGTTATGGTGCTCGCCCTGTGAAGTCCCTCCAGGCAGGAGCAGTGCCGGATTCTGAGCCTCGACAGAATCCACCCTCAGCTACTGGAGGTCTCCTTAGTCCGCCAAATGGAGCCAGGAGGCGGTAGGAGAAAGTAACTGGCCAACCAGATCAGAAGACGGCCCCTCTGAATGTCATGCATTGGAATGCAGAGGGAGTCAACAACAAAAAGACTGAACTAGAGAATACCCTATTTCGGAAAGAAATTAGCATATGCTGCATACAAGAAACCCACCTACAGGAAGGAAAACATTTTAAGATACGGGGCTATCAATGCTTCAGAGTTGACAGAAAAGATCGGAAGAAGGGTGGCATACTAACACTGATAAGGAATAACCTCAACGCTATAGAATCCAAGACATATAAAGAAGGTGCAGAATACCAAGTAATCCATCTAAAACATAACACTCTGGAACTGGATCTCCTAAACTTCTACTGCCCCAATGACATACCACTGAACATGACTAGCATAGATGTCCCCATTGGCAACTTCATAGCGGTGGGAGACTTCAACAGCCATTCCCAAAGCTGGGGATACAACCAGCTAGATAGAAGGGGCGAAGAGATAGAAAACTGGCAAGACGACAATAACCTAACCCTCTAAACAACCCTAATGATCCTCCAACCTTTTACTCCAGAAGATGGCATAGCACCTCTACTCCAGACCTGGCATTCTGCACACCTGATTTGGCTGGGATAGTGGAAAGGGAAATAGGAGAACAACTCGGTGGAAGTGATCATCGTCCTGTATTCATCAAAATTAATAGAACAATTAATACAAGTCCAAGTCAGCCAAGATGGAATTATAAAAAAGCAAATTGGTCCATTTATCAACACAGAGCAAATCTGCTTACAAAAGATATTAAGGTACTAGACAGAGACATTAACAGAGTCATCTGGGATTTTAATAATGGAGTACTCAAGGCAGCAAAGGAGACAATACCGAGAGGAGCGAGGAAGAACTATGTACCATATTGGTCCAACACACTACAAAAACCTACATGAAGATATGAATGAAGCAAGGCACACTGCAGAGGTACAACCATCCCAACAGAACCATATCATGCTACAAAAGGCAAAAGCAAAATTCATTAAAGGAAAGCTAGAAGCCCAGAGGAGAAGCTGGAGGGAAAAAACATATAAACTAAACCTTGAAAAGGAAGGGAGAAAGTTGTGGAAACTCACTAAACAATTGAATGACGATAACAATTCTCAACGACAAACCATTACACTAGACGATGCAGGGAAACTATATACCGGCAAACAAGCAGCAGACATATTTGCGGAATCCTACAGAAATGAAAGTAACATCTCCGTCAATTTACGCAGACAACGAGACATTCGTCAAGAAATAATCCACACTAGAACTAATGGAAACAGTCCGGACGTTATGTCCAAACCTTTCAATATGGACGAGTTAAAAACAGCCGTGTGGAAACTTAAAGACAGGAAATCACCAGGCCGGATGGTATAACCAACGAAATGCTAAAACACCTAGGATATACAGCAATGAGCAAACTGTTGCAAATATACAACTACAGTTGGATGACAGGCAGTGTGCCACAGATATGGAGAGAGGCGCTCATGTGTCCCATCATAAAGAAAGGAAAAGAAGACAACAGGAAGGCCACCAGCTACAGACCAATAAGCCTAACAAGCTGTGTATGTAAGACAATGGAGAGGATGATCAACAGAAGATTGAAATGGTACTTGGAATCCGAGAAAATTTTAGTGCCAGAACAAGCAGGGTTTAGAGAGTGCAGCAGCACAGAAGACCAAATCACATACCTGTCACAGATCGTTGAAGATGCCTTCCAAGAAAAGAGAAAAGTCTTTACCCTATGGATAGATCTCCAAAAAGCTTTTGACAAAGTATGGAAAGACGGGTTAATAGTAAAACTGCAAAGGAACGGAATCAAGGGTAATATGAGAAAATGGATCCAGTCGTTCCTACACAATCGGAAAGCAAGAGTCACTATGGAAGGTCACAACAGCAAGAAAATCCTCCTAAAACATGGAGTTCCTCAAGGCTCAGTATTGTCTCCCACCCTGTTCCTTGTATTCATCAATGACCTCATCCACGATCTGCCACAAGGTGTGAGAGCTGCCCTATACGCTGACGACTTGGTGGTGTGGTGTGTGTAGAAGAACATCTAACTATCGCTAATAAGCGAATACAAAGGGCAGCAGACAACATAGCAGCATGGGCAGAGAAATGGATGGTGCAGATCAACGCTGAAAAATCATCAACAACACTTTTCACGCTCTCCAACAAAGACAAAGCAGGAGAGATACGACTTGGAAATATACATGTCCAAACAGATGAGGAACCGGTTACTTGGGCATTACATTAGATAAGAGAATGACATGGAGGCACCACATCGAGAGAACAGAGGCTAAAGCGAGAAGAAAACTTTCCATACTGAGGAAAATAGCTGGATCAAGTTGGGGAGCTAACGAAACAACACTAAAGAAAGTGTATACAGGTGCAATAAGACGTATATTAGAGTACGGATCAGCAGCATGGTCTACAGCAGCCAAATCACACCTACAAGCCTTAGATAAAGTACAAAATCAAGCGCTTAGGTTGATCACGGGTGCCATGAAGACCACACCAATAAATGAAATGGAAAAAATCACAGGCATTCCACCTTTATTATACAGACGAGACACTAAGACCCTGATCCAAGCAGAAAAGTATAAGAACATGCCCGCACATCCAATGAAAACTAGATTTGGAGATTTAGCCAGTGGGAGGTTGAAGAGAAGCAGTTTTGTGCATCGGTCCAAAAAACTAATTAGAACATACAAGGATGAACTACCAGACATCACTAAGGAAATAACTCCCACACTCCTCCCAACCCCATGGGAACAACATCAAAATTTCAGTATTAAGACCTCCATAACTACCACCTGCCCCATGGGAGAGCTAAATACTCTCCAAAGGAAAATAGCAGCATGTGACATGATTGAAGAACTATACCCCAGAGAAGCATGGATCCAAGTATATACTGATGGATCTGCAACCTGAGCAGTGAAGAACGGAGGCGCAGGAGTTTATGTGGTCTATCCAGAATAAGAAAATGAATCCACCTGTTCACCTACTGGAATATTCTGTTCAAACTATGCTGCTGAAGTACAGGCCATAAGCATTGCTGCAGGAATAATAAATAACACAATAAGCCAATGTCAGCAGGTTGTATTCCTTACCGATGCAATGTCAGTTCTGCAAGCCCTCAACAGTGATAAACTGCCAGAATTAAACAAAGTCCTATGCGAAGTAAATATCAAAAGAAGGGTAGTGCTACAGTGGATACCATCACACTGTGGCATACCAGGAAATGAGAGAGCAGATATGTTAGCAAAAGAGGAAGCAACACAGGAACAAAAAGAACAAACAATCGCATTCCAGGAAAAGAAGACCCTTATCAAGGCCATCAGGAAAATTGATCAACAAAGAGACAACTATCAATATCTTGATCGAGCAAAACAGGTGATCCTGTTCCGTATGAGAACAGGACACAACAGACTGAACAGTCACTTATACAGACTGAGATTGGTCCCATCACCCCTATGTACGTGTGGACAGGCAGCACAGACAGCCGAACACATCCTGCAAGACTGCCACATGCTTAGTCAATTGCGAACTGAACATTGGCCCACAGAGACGCACATCCACACAAAGCTGTTGGGGAGTCTTGAAGAACTTTCAACCACAGCAACATACATCCAGAAAACCGGACTTCTTGTGTAGACATTTCTAAACAACAGCGAACGAGAAGAAGAAAGAAGAAGACTGAGAAGAATATCTTCCCTTCCACATTGAGTAGTGAGATTGGCCTGAACTAACTGATGTCTGTGGATTTTTGCTTCTTCGGGATGTAGACTCCGTTCGTCTTTTTCCATTCCTTGCTTACAAGCTGGGTTTTCCACGCATTCTTCAGTAAACGGAGCAGTCGTTTGAGCACTTCAGGACATCTCTTATACACCACATATGGAACACCATTAGGACCTGGAGCTGACTTGCACCAAGCTTTCTGGACAATGCTTTCTACCTCTTGCACCGTTGGGGGCTTGGTGTTAAATTCAGCTCCTGGCTTACTCGGCCATTTAAGGCCTGCCATGCTGTTGAGCGGATCATCTCTGCGACCATCTGAATATGTCATTCTAAGGTGTTCTTCCAGGTCTTCTTTCGTGATGTTTAGCGTACCCGACCATGGCTGCTCAAACAGTTCTTTGGCAAACTTGAAGGGCTCCCTGAAGAATCTTTCCCTATCCCTTCGAGTCTTCCTTCTCATCCTGCACAACCTTTCTGCTCTACAAAGGGCATTATGTTGGCCTCTCAGGTGCTCCCAAACCTGTCGTAACCCTTCCTTCTCTGTGGCAACTGCGTTCTTGAACAGTTTTCGGGCATGCTTCTTCTGTTTCCTGATTTCTTCTATTTTAATTTGTCTTCTACTTTTTCGTGGTGGGTTACTTTCCCTTGCCTCCCTCACTCCGAACACTTTGCGACAGTGCAGATATATTATGTCGCCGAAGATTTCCAGCTTCTTCTCCAAAGTTATCTGTTTCGGGTTGTTATCAAACTCTTTTGCCAAGGCTTCGTCCAGCTGTTCCCAAAGCCCTTTTGCACTGGCAGGTGGAAACTTGGTTGCATCTCTCTTTCCGTCCAAGAAGTGTGTGAGATCATCATCAGGCATATCAACTGGAATGTACTCAGCACTGTGGATTGACTCCTGGCTGCGTTCGTCTAACGTCTTATCCGTCGAGACAGAGCGCTGTTGATCTCCCCCAGATGACCTCGCACACCCCTTTTTCGTTCGATGGATTTTCATTCCTCTCTGAGTAGTGTATATATATATAAATATATAAAAATATATATATATATATATATATATATATATATATATATATATATATATAAATATATAAATATATATATATATATATATATATATATATATATATATATATATATACACATATATATATATATACACATATACATATATACATATATACATATGTACATATACATATACACATGTACATATACACATGTACATATACACATATATACACATATATACACATATATACACATATATACACATATATACACACATACACACATACACACATACACACATACACACATACACACATACACACATACACACATACACACATACACACATACACACATACACACATACAAACATACACACATACATACATACATACATACATACATACATACATACATACATACATACATACATACATACATACATAATACATATATATATATATATTAATAAATATATATATATATATATATATATATATATAATATATATATATATATATATATATATATATATATATATATATATATATATATATATATATATATATATATTCAACCACTCACATCTACACACACACAGATACGTAATGACAAGTTGACGCACAGACATGAAAACTATATCAATGGAATAGGGATCCTTTGGGACAAGCTGACCAACACACGTAAATAAAATTTATGTAAATTTTATTTATCATAAAGAAACTTCACAACAGCAATATTTGAATATCAATCACATACAAATAAACATAAGTTAATGAATTAATTAAAGAGTTAGACTCATAGGTGAAATCCTCCCTCCCTCTGTTGAGACAAGATCCCGTTAGAAGAAATTTATTAACTCCCAAAGAATCAACGATTTATACGCTACGGTCTATGGATTTCCCTCTACAGTACAGAACAGTTATACGTTAATCTCTTCTGAAAGGGACAGCATTAGCAATAACTTGCATAAAAAAATACACAAAGTGAGTACATGGATTCTGTTAGATATATATGAGAATTATTCATTTATTCTTCCTTTCTTCTCAGACAACCGTGGCCACGAGCATTCTTTCTTACCTAATACTGGTGTTGTATTTTCTTGAACAATCTTTAGGACACACACCCACAGCAGACCCAGTGTTATATTTGGCGAAGAGAACCCCGGCTCCTCAAATAGATATTAACTTCAATTCTCCGGGGAGCGTTCCCTTTGTTATTTTTATTTAGGATTACTGTTTATGTAACCTTTAATTGGTCCAGGTAAGAAATTTAACGGCGCTCACCGTGTCAATAGCTTGAGATTTCCAGTACATAGAAATGACAGGGTGGTAACTTCTCTCAGTATAAAATTCTTTGTCACACCACAAATGGTCAAACGTCGGGGATGTAAATGGTTGTTAAGTCACCGCAACGGGCTGACTGTAAATGAAATTTGCAAAGAAAATCTGGATCTATATGCCCAGTTACAAAGTCACTCTTAATGTTCTTTGGGTGGTATTCTGTCTCTTTCTGGGTGTAAACACGACCTCAGACAGTTTTACTGTTAAGGTACTGTCCGCCCGTTCGTTTATTCCCGTGTATTAAAAGAGTTTGTCTGCATTTGATATATGTATACCATTATTATTCCCATATGTGTCTATATGAATGTTAGAACATTGGTATACAACAAAAGTGTCACGCGAATGTTTTATTCGTGGGTATGCCAAAAACTGCACTGTATCGTCCCCATACTGGCCACCATGTTAAGGTACTGTCCGCCCGTTCGTTTATTCCCGTGTATTAAAAGAGTTTGTCTGCATTTGATATATGTATACCATTATTATTCCCATATGTGTCTATATGAATGTTAGAACATTGGTATACAACAAAAGTGTCACGCGAATGTTTTATTCGTGGGTATGCCAAAAACTGCACTGTATCGTCCCTGTATTATTTATGCAGTGTTCTCTCACAAGGGATCACGAATTAGTAATGTCTCAGATATGCCCAACAGCTCACATATAACCAGGTAAGAAGCCAATGCTGTTCCGGTAACATAACAACAAGTTTATTGAAAACTCATGGTCCATGAGACATGATGAACCGTCCTTAGTTAATGTCATTCTGTCTATTTCACGTCTTGTTTTTATTTGGGGTCCATTTTGTTCTCTACGTCATTGTTTCAAGACCCAAAAAACTCCTACGTCATCCTTTTTTTACTGCGCGCAATAATACTGCACATAAGTGTACTATTCACATATCTTCAAATATTTTCACCAAACTCAACTCAGCGCTCTTTGATGCGCAACAACAGAAATGTTGTAAAAAACCATACGCAACATTTACCTTGAAGAAACCCAGATACTAATTAAATTGTTCCTTTGTATGGTTACACTCAGATTTACATGAAAGCCGCTGGTAAGGTTTAGGGTTTGACCCAATACTGTGAAAAGGAGAAAAAATACAAATACTTAACCATAATATAGTATTCTCAATCCTATCCTTAACCCGCGTAAAATATAATATATTTATCACTTCGGTTATTTAACTTTAAATTATAAACTACAAGCTTAGAGCTAGTCTTATCGTTTAAAACTCCCGTGAAATAAATTCTAGTCAGTTAAAAAAATCAATCATCATGAATTAGAAATAAATACATATTTCGTCAATACTCATGATGAACATTGCCTTTATTAGTTGGTTAAAATTTGCTCTGACTGGTTACTAGCAGTTAATTAAATTTATTTTATAGCTGGAATAGTTTCGATTATTATTTATTCTGCTAGCCAATGTAACACAGTAAAACCTAGAGAAATATTAACGACGGACCTATCTAGTAAATTACTCTGCACAAAATAGTATTGGCATGTTTTTGCTGAGGAAATTTGCTCCACCGGGGGCTGGAAGTTATTGGTTCACTGACTGACTGACAGCAGAATTTAAAGCAAGGACAGAATAAGACACTGACGTACAGTCGGGCGCCACTCACACGGCGGGTAAGGTTCAAGACTCTGATCGAAAAGTGGAGCGAGCCTTTTTTGAACTCTAATGCATATACAGTCATAATAACATGTTCACGCTGTCATATATTAAGTGCGCAATAGAGCTAGGCCAAAAAAAAAAAATGCTACGAAAGTAAAGTGAATATACAGCGTTTAAAGTTATGGCTTCCGACTCCTCTTTTTATCACTACAACACTTATATGCCATTGTAATTAATAACACAATATTATATAAAATATAATATAATCCGTTTAACAAGTTTGGAAAATTAGCATAATACATAGAGACGCTAAGCTCACAAATTCGGTTACCATACTTAACTACCGACAATAAAATTGCGGACTTTGCCATTTTCGAACAGAGCTGCTGAGTGCGTAAGGCCGAAAAACGCCGAAAGAGCGACGAACATAACGAATACAAGTGAAAACCATCGTATTAGCGGAACGCCGAAAAGAGGGGCTCTGCTATATAGTCAAATAGATACGAATCTAGTGAGACATACATACATGTGCAACTCTTATAACCAAAGTCAGGTTACTATAGGAGTAGGTCATCTTGTGTTTCTTACGTATTTATTGTTTCTTGTGGATGCACATAAATCTTTATCGTTAGAAATTAAAGCAAGATGCTTAGAATATTCTATTCCGATTACAGCAGGAATGATAGTGTGTGTTAAAACATAAGAATAATGTGATGAATTTACCATGATACAACGTTAAAATATCTCCAAATTTAACGATAAAATGTAAGGATAAAAATAATGCGTAAGATACTAGGAGACATGCTCGCCCATGCCAGCCTTTCCTTCCGCCATTTAAAACTAACGAGTGCAGACGAAACGTTTACCCTTTGTAGACGGGAGGGAAAAGGAGATCACAAAAGGCAAAATATGACTGAACACGTGTTTGAATATCGAAAGGCTAAAAGACGCAATTGGTAGTAAAAGAAAAAAAATTCACGTCACTAGTTGACACAATGTAAGGAAATGGACAAAAAACGACTTTAGCTCTTGTCAGAAACAGTCATTTCTTGGACTTTTACGATACTTGGTTGTTATTTGAATTCAGCGGCAAACGCCGTGGAGAAGGTTCTCGAACATATTAAAAAAAAAAACTAACCTTGAAAAAGTAACTTTTTCTTAATAAGAATGTTATGAATATAAAACCTAGCTAGTTTGATAGCCCGTCTTGAGCAGAGAAATAATATATTTTAAATTATACAGACGGATAGATAACAAGGAAGATATTGACAAAAGACTGTGTTGTTCATATCAGGCGAGCGACTGCACTGTTAAAAATTTCACTAAAGTTTCAAATTCTCGTCCTTGAGACACGCAAATGCAAAAATCGAGCTGTAATTAAAGAGAGGGGAAAGGTGGAGAATTGTGGCTAAAAATAACTTAGGATCAGATTCGTGCAGTTTTACATGTGGAATTGTGGGAAAAAATTAAAATGTGACCGACGTACATTTTGAAAATTGAGATGTACTTTTGACTTTTTTTGAAAAAGATAAAATGTGACCGACGTACATTTGAGAGAATGAAGATGTAATTTTAACTTTTTTTCAAATTTTGAATTGGAAAGCTTGGGTTTCTGATCCGATTGGCCAACGCATTTTATAGTAGCGGGGTAGAGGCACACATTTTGCCATTCATTACAAGACTGTCCAGAGACACCGTGGTTTATTGCCTGTGGTGTTGTTTCCAAAAGATTTACATACATTTAGTGGGACGCCATCATATAGCCAGCAGCTCAGGTTTAGACATAAAATCAATAACCTGAGTATTTCGCCTGAGTATATTTGCCTGAATGGCGAGGGACACCTGTCTCTGTACAAGAAATAAAGGGATACTCACGTAAAATCAATGTCAGGTTAGACATAAAATAATAACCTGAGATTTCGCCTCGAGTATTAGCGGGCGAACGCAAAAAAAAAAAAAAAAAAAAAAAACTGTGTTCTCAATTCTGAATTCTGGTAAGAATGAAAGTATTTCTTTTGTATATTTTAATATTTCGAGTGATTGATACTGCCATATCATATAAAATGATTACGACAAGTAAGTGCTCGCTCTAGATCCCCAGCCCAAGTTCAGGGTCTAGAGACAAACAAAATATATGGACGCCTACTAAAACTATGGAAGGCGGATCTATTGTTGAGATCAGTGGAACATATCACCTATCTTATTGAATAGAAGGAAACTATTGAACATATCTCAGATGCAATGTAGTCTTGGGGAACTAGTACTATATGAAAACAACTGGGTAAGATGTGCTGTGTGGTCAGAGAGATCTGACCCAGTCTGTGTGGTGTTGTCGTGTAGTGTTGTTTGCAGAAGTGGCTCAGTAGGTAGAGTTCTGACACATGCCACAAAACTTTTATTTCAGAATTGTGAGTTTCTGTTTGGCACCGAAGAGGTGCCAAATGCTGTTGTGAAATACACAAGCGTGGACCAGTGCAGTCTAACATTGTGTCAGAGCAGCCGAATATTGTACTCCAGCACGGAGAGGAGGGGCCACCAGACTCCTGTACAAGATCGACGCAGTCGAGATACGTGAGATTCTGGCTTGCTGGAAATTCACCAACTAATCCACCAACTAATTCACCATCTAATAAAGACATACCATTGTGGGAAAATAAACCATGTATTCATCCCATAAGTCAATGGACAATGTTTTGGTAGTCACAGATTGGGCGTGATGATACCACCCCAACAGTACATTCAGTAATAGTTCTCCTGGGACAATCTAAATATAATTACTATTAACCAGTCTTTTAAAATACGTATGTACACACATCCCATTTTATTATGCCATTTAATTATGCATTCCATTTATAACTCCATAATATTTCATATGTTCTGACCAACAAACATTTGGTTCAGAACAAATAAATTTAACAAAAGATTTAATATTTAAAACTAAAACAGCCTGAGTTAGTTCAGTGTGTTATACATTTTATTATTATTATTAGACTTATTAAATATCTGTGTGTGTGTGGGTAATCTACTACAACACATTACATTTCAGTACCCTAGACTTTTAACGTAGCTACATTCATATTAGTAGAGAAAAAAAGATATGTTTGAGGTCGTAAGTGGTAGTAAGAAGGGCCTTCTATAATTCGCATCAACATTTATCTCAGGAGCCTTCACAGCTGACCTCATTTATTACACTAGGTAACATCTCAACCATACAATACCATCAAAAACCACTACAAATAATTAAAAACTACAACACGCTAACTTGATTGGTACGACCGTGTCCCACGATAAAATCGGCTGTTCCACATCACATATAATTTGTTCCGTGTGTCTTTGCATGTAGGACGTTCTATTATTAAAACACCAAACATCACAAAAATTATCTTGTTCATTTCTTTATTTTATTTCTCTGGTGTTCAGATGAACGGTGCTTGCTTTCACAGAGATCAAAATAATCATCACAGGTTGGATACGACTACGGCTTAAGTCATATCAACAAAACGATTCAAGCTTAAGACATATCAACCGGACAATAACTCCAGCTTAAGTGGTATCGGCCAAACAATGACTCCTGCGTAAGTCACAAGAGCCAAACAACGACTCCGGCTTAAATCATTTCAGCCGGACAACTACTCCAACTTAAATAATATCAGCCAAACAACGAATCCAACTTATGTCACATCAACTACACAACGGCGCCAGCGTATGTCATATCAGCCAAACAACGACTCCAGCTTAATTAAGCCATATCAGCCAAACAACGACTCCAGCATATGTCATATCCGCCAAACAACGACTCCAGCTTAAGCCATATCAGCCGGACAACTACTTCAACTTAAGTCATATCAGCCGGAGAACTACCATAACTTAAGTTATATCAAGCAAACAACGACTCTAGCGTATGTCATATCAGCCAAACTACGACTTCAGCGTATGTAATATCAGCCAAACAATGACTCCAGCTTAAGCCATATCAGCCAAACACCGACTCCAGCTTAAGTAATATCAGCTACACAATGACTCCAGCGAAAAGTCATATCAGCCAAACAACGACTCCAGCTTAATTCATATAAACAAAACGGTTCATTCTTAAGACATATCAGCTGGACAATGACTCCAGTTTTCCCTTGTTCACACAGAGTGCGAACATTCCAGGTGCCAATCCTGGAGATTTTCCTAGACGAAAAAATGTTAGTCGGCAACCCAGACTCCTTTCGGCTTTCTCTAGGTTGCTTCATGCGCCTCCTTTCCAGAGGACCTTCTTCTGTGACAAAGTCACAAATGTGGAATTGATGACAAGAACCAGACAAGTGCCAATGGAACAAGAGTTGAGAAGAAGACGCTGGCGATGGATAGGACACACATTGAGGAAACCTGTTGATAGAATTACAAGGCAGTCATTGTTCTGGAATCCACAGGGAAAGAGAGGCAGAGGTAGACCGAAAAACACATGGAGAAGAGAACTGGAAACAGAGGTGAAAATGATGAGGAAAACGTGGAAAGAACTTGAGCAGATGGCACAGGACAGGAAGACTTGGCATGTGTTTGTTGAAGGCCTATGCTCTTTGGGGAACTAAAGTGTATTGATTGAGTGATTGAATGACTCCAGCTTAAGTCATATCAACCAAACAACGACTCCAACTTCAGTCATATAAACCAAACAACGACTCCAGCTTAAGTCAGTCAGTCAAGCAACGAATCTAGCTTACGTCATATCAACCAAACAACGACTCCAGCTTAAGTCATATGAACCAAACAACGAATCCATCAAACGTCATATCAGTCTAACAACGAATTAAGCTTGTCATATCAACCAAACAACGAATCCATCAAACGTCATATCAGTCTATTGCTTTATCATTTAAGCAACAAGCTGAAACGAGATGTCAGCGTGAGAAATAGACAAATACACTAAAATCATATACACTCAAGTCTCTTCCAATTTAGTCGTTAACGATGTGGAAATGAGAAAATCATATTCGATAGTCCCATATCTGGAGAGATTATATCAATTACATTATTCCATTTATTTGGTACTTTCATATTTTTCCTTCCACACGCAAACATTACATTTGTTATTTTAATTTTTAAAGCCAGGGTTATAAATGTCGTGTTAACGGAAGGGCACTTGCAGGGAAGAGTATTTGTACTCTTCCCCCCCCCCCCCCCCCCCTCCCCGAAAATAGTTTGCTAGGACTCAGAATCTGCAGATGTCGGTTACCAGTTTCTTTTTGGGAAGAATTAATAGACATTAGAGATGGCTACTGTGTGTGTGTATGTGTGTGTGTCGAAACAATGCTTCGAAACAGCGCTGAGTCCGACAGATTCGACACATAGCCTGCTTCTTGTTTCGAAGCAGTTCCAGTTCCTGTCTGCCTCGCTGTTTTGCAAAGAGGCACACTGTCTCACTGTCTCACCTTCCGTAGGCCTATGTAAAATTTGAGTCAACCGTCCGGGACATTAGTATGGAATATCAAACATGTCATATTTTTCAGGGATGTGTTATGATGACTTGATTTTACAAGTGATATTATTTTTGCTGAGAAGTTATAGACACTGGAAATTGTGTCAGTGCTGCAGTTGTCAATGTTTTAGGCACTATGTTAAAGTAGAAAGTGTCCGTGTGTTCGTATAAATGTAATGGACACTTTATTAGCTCTGCTGATATCTGTGTACTCGGTGTGGATTTGAATCATTATCTACCAAAACTAGCTTACTATAGTTTGATATCATGTGTTATTATTACTGTTATTATTATTGTTTTTTTTTATTATTTTCACTTATACTGCAGCTATCATCATATCTCCGTTTTATTTCATCATAATGAAGACTTGTGTAAAAATATTGAATTGTGGTCACACGAAACGCCATAGATTTTCACACACGCCAGTAGCGCGCAAGAAAAAACAGAGATTGACTCACACAGTTCATGTATACTGTCTATAAGAGACTTCTTTCTCCCCGATACGGGCAAAAGTGCCGTTGTGTCGAAACAGTGTGTCGACACAGTTTAAATCACTGTTTCGAATGTCTCGAAACAGCTGAGTGTGTCGATTTGCCCACCTCTAATAGACATCCCACATTTCTGCCATTTAAATTATTTTAGCTTAGACAAGTGTTTCTGTATCAAATACATAGAAATGTGTTTGACAGACAGACAGACAGATGAGATAGATGAGATAGATAGATAGATAGATAGATAGATAGATAGATAGATAGATAGATAGATAGATAGATAGATAGATAGATAGATAGATAGATAGATAGATAGATAGATAGATGAATAGATGGATAGATAGATGGATAGATAGATGGATAGATAGATGGATAGATAGATGGATAGGTGGATGGATGGATGGATATATGTATGGATGGATGAAGGGAGGAACGGAAGGAAAGAGGGGTAGATGGATGGATGGATGGGTAGACAGACAGACATAGATAGAGAGAGAGCAAGTGTGTATATCAGAGAGAGAAAGCGATAGTATGTGTGTGTGACAGCAGTAGCGTGACTGTCTATGCGTGTGTGTGACAGCAGTAGCGTGACTGTCTATGCGTGTGTGTAATAAGCGTGCTGTTTTCTTCCAAGGTTAAATTCTTTATTCCTGGGCCTCATATAGCCGCCAACATAGAACGTCATATCGTATTTTAGCAACTTCGTATTTCTTTAGCTGCGTACTGTTTCTTACATACGAGGGCTGTCCGGAAAAGAATCGAACATAATTAATATTAGAAAAACCGTTTGCGCGACATCGATGTAACTTGGCAGCCAAATAGAGTGGCCTGTTATGCACATACGTGTGCAATGTTGACGTTGCTGCACCAGTCAGTGCGACCGTTAAAAGCCGTTTAGTGAGCACGTGCACTGTGTGGTCGTCGCATTCAAAATGGCTGAACGAGTAGAGCAAAGAATCTGCATCAAATTTTGCGTCAAGCTTCAACATTCCTCCACGGAAACTATTTTGATGATTCAGAAGGCTTTTGGAGACGATGCAATGAGTGCTACACAAATAAAGCTGTGGCATAAACGCTTCAAAGATGGTCGAGAATCTGTTGAATGTGATCCCATGTCTGGAAGGCCTGCAAAAAGCAGAACACCGGAAAATGTTGAACGTGGACGGGCTGCAATCAACAAAGATCGGCGACTGACAGTGTCAGAACTAGAAACAGATCTGGAAATTCCAAAAACTATTGTATCCGAGATTCTGACCCAGGATCTGGGTATGAGACGTGTCATGACAAAATTCGTTCCGCGGATTCTGCTTCCAGAGCAGAATTCTTGACTATCTTTTCTTCATTTACTGATGGGTTGATGTTGTCTTTTCTTGGCTTGTGCGTCGTCAATTTCATTTGTAAGCCAACAATAAACGAGAAACATTTTAACTTGTGAAGTAAACTGGACTTACAAAACCCAGCAATATTTGTTCAATTTTATCAGCCCACTGGGGTTGTGCAGAAAAATAACATTATGTGACGACTGACAGTCGTATTCAAGGGTATCATCCAGAATTTATGCTGTTTCAGAATTGGCACTCACCAATTTGGAAAATACACCTGACAATTTGTATATTCAGGAACCATTGTAATTCCAAGGGATATCACCAAGAGTAGGTAAGCGTGATTGAGTGGCCACTGTATGATAGAAAGAGTGAATATTTTTCTTTGTTACAGGAATTGCACCAACCTTGGACTTTGCTTAAAATTGTTTATTTTACTGGGTAGCATTTAGTAGGAACTTTGTTTTTTTTCGTTACTGTCTATTCTGTAACATAGGACTAACCTTTGACCTTTGGGTTATTAACTTTTTGGGTACTTTTCTCAAGAGGGGGAGGGCACATTTATTCTGCTATTTCATTTGTATGTAAATCTGACTTTATTTGATCTTTCTTTAGACGTTTGATGCTGTCAAGTTTAATGATACTAAACAACAAAAGAAACTTACCTTTGTGTGTTGGTCAGGTCTATACCCAATTAACCGTAGTTTTTCACGTTTGTGTGTCTTGTTGTTACATAGCTGTATGTGTGTGTATTTAAACTTATATTTACATGTATGAGGAGGGCACGATTGTCTTGTACTAAATTATAGTCGTATAGATAGGCTGGAATAGAGAAACTTACTCATTCCAGAGACATATCTTCTCCTTAAACTATTCACCCGTGAAATCTATTTTTCACACTTTTTTCTCACGTACTTATCACCACACACTTTACTCAAAAATAACTTCCAAACCTATCGGTACGACAAAGGTAAATTTACAAGAGTGCACAAATTATAGAGGATTAATGTTACTATCAGTGTCAGGAAAAGTATTAAACATGATTATCCTTGAGAGATTAAAAGAGTATATAGACAAGAAACTGAGATATGAACAAGCAGGTTTTCTACAAAACAGATCCTGTACAGACCAGACAGTCACTTTGAGAATAATAGTTGAACAAAGTCTAGAATGGAATTCACAACTATACATCGGATTTGTGGACTACGAATAGGCATTTGACAGTGTAGACAGAATCACTTTGGAAATTGATGAGGCATTATGGAGTTCCCCTGAGATCATTAATTTAATAAAGAAAACAGATGAAGACATGACATGCAGAGTTCTTCACGAAGGACAGCTTACAGAACCGTTTGGGATAAGAACAGGAGTGCGACAGGGATGCCTCTTGTCTCCATTTCTTTTCTTACTAGCAATAGACTGGGTTATGAGAACATCGACAACACACAACAGAAATGGAATCCAGTGGACTCTGACTAAGCAGTTGAATGATCTGGATTTTGCTGATGACTTGGTTCTTCTGTCCCATAACCATAATCAGATGGAGGACAAATTGAAAACACTCAATGTCAAGTCACAGCAATTGGGTCTGAAAATATACAGGGAAAAGAAAAAATATAATGAGAATAAATGCAGGTATTGATAACAGGGGTGAACTTGAAGAAACACAAATACAAGATGTAGAATCGTACACATATCTTGGCAGCAATATAGACAAAGTTGGAGGGACAGACAGTGATATCAAAATAAGAATACAACAAGCAAGAGGAGCTTTCAAATGTGGTGACACTCGCTTTGTTTCATCAGGGCATTAAAGTATTAAACAAAGTCTTCCCGTGACTCATGTGGCCGTCTCCCGCGCTAAGCAGTAACTTGTCTAACGGCCAGATGTGTTACTACATATAATGTAAGGTTGGAAAATATCAAATGTTTGATTAAAGTTACAATTGGTTAAAAGCCGTGATTAAAAAATATTAAAAATACTAAAAAAGCAAAAACGGGAGAGAAATATAATAAGAACGATGGTGAAAAAGGTACAGGACGATAAAGACTAGGACCACTTTATCACAATGGGGCAAAACCAAATATCTAATTTGTGCGCATGTAAAAAAACAAAACAAACAAGCAAACAAACAAATGAAAAGAAAGATAAAACAAAACTAAACACCAAACAAGAATAATAAACCTGGAGAGGGACATAAAGGCATGTAGTATCAATTAGATATTTAATTGACTTTCATTTGACTTAAGTCTTATGATTTATACGAACATCACCAGGCCTTCACCTTCCATGCCATATAACAATCAATCATTATATATTAACTTTTGTTCTTGTTAAATATTGTTTGACTATATTTTGAAGTTCCCTAAGTCTGTCTATTGTTAACACTTCTTTTATAATTATGGGTGAAATGAAGCCTGCGTACAATCTAATATTGTGATTCTCAGTTGTGCATATCTCTTAAATTTTAACAAGACCTGTTGTATATTATTGTCTTGAACGATTCTGCTTAGTAAGGTTCTTCTATTCTGAAATAGCCTTTTCCCAGATGTAGTCTGCGAAGTTTCTTGTTACTGGAAATTGTCAATTCCCTAGATATCTGACATTTTCTTATTGGAGCCTAGAACATCTTATTTGCATGTCATCATTTCAGATTTTTTACCCATTCTGCTGTCCTTTCATCTGTTTTTACTTCTTTAATAAAACTTTTAATCTCTGATTTAGTCATCCCTTAAATTATTAGATTTTATCAGATCTACTTAGTTTGGCTTCAATATTTGCGTTTTCTTCCTCGTTCGTCCTGAAAAGGACGTTGGTTGCGTTGTGTCTGTTTCCAGCGAAGCTGCGATATTTGCGCCTTTCGGCCGACACATCCAGCTTCAGCACGGCATTTTTTTGGGACCGGGTTTACCTTCACTCTTCGATCCCTACTCTTTCAGCCAGACTGCAGTGATGCAGCCTGTTTCCAGGACCACCACTTGGAGGTGGAGTAGGGTCTTGGTCAGCTCTGGTTCGCTGACCCTGACGCAGGCAGTCAAGCTATGGGTCGCTGTCTGAATTCTCTGTTGTAGCATCTTTGGGTCCCATATTTGCGTTTTCATTTCCCTCTATACCAACAGCTGAAGTTATCCACGCAATTAAAACTGAACATCCTCTGGAATATAAGTATGTGGTAGCCAGAAATATCTCCTTCGCTATATCAGGCCTACTGCATTCTCGTAAATTTGTTTTATAGTTTTTGAATTGTTGAAAGAGCGTCTGTTAAAATTGTTAGTTTCTTGGAAGCGTTTTTAAAGAATATTTCTAGTGCTTTTAGTATTGTCACCATCTCTATGGTGAAAATGGATGCATATTCCATAATACTATATCCTTTTGCCATTTTCCATACTGCAATATATATTCCTATCTTGCCATCTTCTCCATTTGATCTACCCGGTTATATTGTTATGCTGCCCTTTGACATTTCTTGTATATATATATATAACACATGTTACTAAGGTTATTTAGGTTACCTGACATTACCTTATAACAAACGGCGGCAACTCAGGAGCTTTGGCTTTGTATAAATATATATAATTCTGAAAATGGGCGGTAAACATCCGGTTGCCCTGTGTACCAACTTACAAACACGTCGATAAACTCATTTGAAAACGTGTTCCCAATGTAACCATCACTACTTTTATCAGAAAGTAATCTCTTATCTGTGTCTGTCCATCAGTTGTGTTCCAAGCTTTGGTGATGCGCGTACCCGCGTCTTATCAGTGATTAAGCACTGCGCTGAAGCGATTTTGTGGTGAAGTGGGATGTTATAAATACTTATAGGGAACTTAGTGTACTGACTGAGATCAGCTGTGAAGGTATCTATATCTATTAAGAGTAGTGTATTATAGATAACCTTACTTGCTACCACATATCTATATATCTCAGTCAGAATTATTCTGGAATAGTGTGATGCTACGTTATGTGTCTAGGGTATGAGTATGGTGAAGTGTAAGTCACAACAACAGACAGATAAACAATTTAATTTAATCCACTACTCTTGACAACACGGTGACACTCACATACATATAACACTCTACAAAGATATCTTAAAAGAGTCACTAATAAACTTTCAAATAACAATATGTATTCATTACTGGCATGAATGAATATGTGTCCTGATTCAACTACAAGGGAACCAGGAATCACAATCAATTTAAATTACAAGTTATGTACAGAATGTATTTAATATGAATATTGTAGTGACATATATTATTACAAATGTTCTATGTGTGTCAGTTGTGTAGTAGTAAAATGAGGTAATACTGGTTTTGTTTTGTTCAAGCTCTGTTGGTATTTGTCATCATGACTTCAATAGTTTGTCTTTAGGGACCAGTATTGGAGATGTTCACAGTTCCTGATTTTAAGACAAGTAAATTCCCCTCTGAATAGTATTTTTATAAAGTTATTTCAAGATGAGGGGCATAATGTTGAGCTCAGCTGGCCAACTCTGCTTATCTTGAGTGATGGCGGCAGGAAAGGACTCCTCTGCTCGAATTCTCCTCTGGGCTCAGGAGACACCTCACTGATAGCTAAAAGGACCAAGGAGTATGCTGTCCGACTCTGGATTCAGCAAATCTCTGACCAGATGCTGCTCAGTACCATCAAGACCACTGTCCCTGAAATCAAGAAGGATGTACCTTCTACTTCATAACTAATTTATATTCTCTTTTACACTGATCACAATACAGCACAAACATTGCGTTCAGAGCGTTAGGCCAACAGTCAGCTTCATTTGAAATACTTTATTCCAGTATTACCCTTCTTAATGGTTACTACGCCTCTGCACTTCCAGCATTATTTCTTTCTAGTCAATCATCCAGGTGTCAGTGTACTGTTTGGCCATTCCATGCCGTTTTACTTCTCTCCGACACCCTCCGTTCAGGCTGGAGCATTTTAGGCTTTACCTCACGTTTGCCACTGAACTACACATATATATACAGGCATAAATCAACAATTCACATTCAATTTTCATTAAAAGATATTAAATGGTTCAAGCTTACCACAATTCATACGAATAACACAGATACGTTGATTAGCAATGAATTCTGGCACAAACTGGCACAAACTTCCATCTGCCTATGTTCCAGGCTTTTATTGAGCCAAATATATGCTGGCTTCAACGCACTGATGCTTTATCAAGCTATTTTAAACAAGTGGTCTCGAACTAACGCTCCCAAGTGTGTATATCAGCGAGACTGGCCAATGAGCCACGTTTCGACAAGTGTTTGAAAAAATGTTATCTTTTCCCGTCTCCCCCAACAACCAAGATAGTATTTATAGCCCGACCAATCGTGGGTAGGCTTTCATTTGTTGCGCTCCAATCAATTTGGAGTTTACATGGTAGGCTATTTATGTAACGTAAGGTTTTTTTTTTCAAACACGTTATAAAAAAAATTTTATGAGCAGAAATGATTTCATGCTGTCAGGCAGCCTCACTATTTTATTTTGGGTATAATTTATTAATTCCTGGACTATTGGCGTAACGTTTTACATATTATTTGTCAGCAAGCCCTAAGGAACCCAATTTTTCCCACTTTAAAAGAGCTACGTGGCTGCGTTCAAAATATGTATTTTCTACTACCTCCTGTTTGGAAGATGTGCTGTCTGGGTACTGTTATGTTTTCAACCGTAAACCCATCTAATGTTATCTTTTCTAATAAGAGTCTGTTATGATTTATAAACCTAACTCTGGGAAAGGGTAGTGTATTTTATCACTGTCCGTCTGAAAAAGTTAGTGCTTGTAGACTTACACGCGTGATGCCAGCATTTGTATATCGCGCGTCGCGTGTTGCATGCGTTCCTGATTTTCAGCCCTCCCCTCTCGCTATCCTTTTGTCCATCTGTTCGTTCGTTTTGGTAACGTAATATAATTAATGTTAGGATTAATTTAGGTCATTACGCAGTACGTCTCAATGTTTTTCTTAGAAATGCAGCACACGTTTCATTGAAGAAGGCGGGTAATAATACAGTAAGCTTTTATATCAACGTGAAAGCGTTACAATTTGCAGACGAAGCAGAAAACAAGGGGGATTTCGAGTACATTCTTTGTGACAGCACTGTCATTTTACCATTGCTCTTCTCTTTATTAATTTTATTTGTTAGGCTTCATATTTACCTAATAATTTATATATGTGGATTAGAATATTTCATGACACCTCCCCTCTTAAAACAGACATTATATGTCAGTCCTTTATTCTATATACACATAGAGAAATTTATTATTATTTCTGGGGTTTACGGTGATTCTCATCACACGGATGGCGGCTTAAAAAATCCGCTCCCAGATTGGTTTTTCCAGATATATATTCAATGCTAAAATTATATGGAGCCAGAAGCAAAGACCATCGGAGTAACCTAGAGTTCTCATGCTTAGCCTGTGCTAAAAAAACGATAAAGGTTTGTGGTCAGTTTGCAACTTAAATGCCTTCCCATATAGATAAATATTGAATTTCTTTATTGCCCATATTACTGCAAGACATTCTTTTTCGCTAGTTGAGTAGTTGATTTCAGCTTTATTCAACTTTCTGCTAGCATATGCCACTGGGCTTAATTCCCCATCCAATGCATCTGATTTCTGTAGTAGAGTTGCACCTAACCCAATATTACTTGCATCCGTCCTTACTATGAATTCTTGACTTAAGTCAGGTAATTTCAAAATGGGTTTACTTGTGAGCTTTTCCTTCAATTCTTGGTAAGTCATTTCACATTGTGGTGTCCATGTAATGCGATCTGGAAGTCCTTTACGTGTCAATTCCGTTAAAGGTGCACATATGGAATTAAAGTTTTTGATATACTTCTGGTAGAAACCACATAATGAGACAAAGGATCTCACGTCCTTCTTGGTTTGTGGTCTCGGGGCTTTCTGTAGTTTTTCTAAATTCTTTGGGTCAGGGGTCATATTTCCCTGATAAACTGTGTGTCCCAAAAATTCCAATTCTTTACATCCAACGCAACATTTGGTTGGTCGGGCTGTTAAATTTGCCTCCCTAAGTCGATTAAACAGCATGTTCAGAGAGTCAATGTGTTCCTCAAATGTTTCTGTTGCTATAAGGATATCATCCATAAAATTTGTTATACAGGGATTATTCAGAGGATCCAATAATTTTCTCATCATTCTAGAGAAGACACTAGGCGCATTCTTCAATCCAAATGGCAATCTATTAAACTCATAGTGTCCTTCTGAGGTACTAAAAGCTAGGTATGGTCTAACCTCAGGTTTTACTGGAATCTGATAGTATCCTTTACTCAGATCCACTTTTGAGAAATATTTAGCTTTATTTAGCCTGGCAAACAGCTGATTTGTATCCGGCAATGGATCCACCTGTCCTTCTGTAATAGCGTTCAGTCTCCTGTAATCTATACAGAGTCTATGTTCTCCAGAGGGCTTCCTTAAGAGTACAACACCGGAACTATACGAAGACTCACTGTGCGAAATAATTCCTTCCTTCAATAGATAGTCTATCTCTTCCTTCAAAGCTTTTTCCTTAGCAAACGGAATCGAATATGGTTTCATACAGACAGGTGTGGAGTCTATGAGTTTCATATCATATTCCAATAGGTTTGTATGCCCTGGTCGGTCTGTTAACACCTCTGCATGATTATTTAGAACCTGTTGCACTCTCTCTTTCTGAGTTTTCGTTAAATGTGTACTGATTTTCACCTGTGCTGCTGTCTCACAGGGGTGTAATGGATATTCAAATGATGAAAGTGGTTCCTTTTTCATCTCCATGGCGATGGACAAGGTCAACAAGTGTGTCTCTTCCTGATGTTCTCTTTCCAAATATTTCTTCAGGAGATTCACATGATAGATTTTTTCTTTCCCCTTCTTATCTATCTTATAATTTGTTCTAGACACCTTCTCTAGAACTGTATATGGACCCTGCCATCCAATTTGTAACTTATTCTGACTCCCAGGCAAAAGAAGCAGTACTTTCTCTCCCACAGCCAAATTTCTGTCTTTCGCCTTCCTGTTATAATAGGCAGCATGTTTCTTCCTGGCTTGTTTCAAATTTTCATTGGCAAGTTTCCAGCCAGTTTTCAACCGAGTGGTCAGCTCATTCACATATTGGTATGAAGATGTAATGTTTTCCTCTGCCTTTTCATCAGTCCACGTTCTTAACAAAGCTACATATGGACCTTTAATTGTGTGGACCTATTTGTCCATGCACCGGTATGGTCTCTTCCACTTGAAGCTTTATAGTGATGATTTTTCCTCCCAGAATTATCATTCACAAAACGACCGCTACCAATTTTTCTTTTCCTGGGCTTTCCTCCCCACTTAAAATTCTTGATGAGAGATTTCCTCTCTACATCTTCTTCCTCCAGTTTGTTTAAGTCCGATTGAGGGATTGTCGGCTTATCCTGGGGTAAGACATCTTTTTGCACTCTCCGCATAGTGGCCATTGTAAAACAGTTAAGTGAAGCTTGTCCGTGAAAAGGGGCTTCCCATTCCATTTGGTCCACTTTATCAAATCTATTTTTCCTTTTATTGTCAGGCCTGATTTTGCCCCATGGCGTGTCCAGGTCCTGATCCATGTTCCCACTTGTGGGTGTTCCCTCATGTGCTATGCTACACCTTTCTACAAAATTTTCAATGTCCCATCTTGCTTTGGGCCAATAATAATTGTGAGCCACCTTTTGAATGATGGTACCTATCTTCTCATGGTCCCCATCTGGTTTCACATGTAGGCTCCTTATTAATTCTGTCCTGTATCTTTTTTGAAGAACCAGCTGTCCGTGACCATTGGATCTAGTTCCAGTCTTCCTATACATCAACTTGTTTTTCATGTAAAAATCTCCCTTGCCTGGAGTTGTATGACAAGTTGACAATTTTCTGAAACAAGGCTTGAGTGTTTTATCCCCAGCCTGTGCCTTCCTCATCTCTTCTGGAGTGGTATCCAACATAATATCCTCCTCCTGTCTTGAGGTCGACCTGACCTGAAGGGTTGCCATATACACAGGTTTCCTTCTGCAACGGTCAGTGTCATGATTGTCCATCTGACAATTCTTACACCACCTTTTTCCTTGGTTGAAAGATTTTCTTTCATCATATTTCCTTTCATCGAATTGTGGGAATTTATTTTTATTGTCATACCGTGGCCTATCAAATTGGTGCTTACCTTTATTTTGATCCCTAGGATCAAATTTATTAAAGTTCTGTGGTGCCCTAAAGTTATCCACCTGTTTCTTTTTATTACCTGTTACCTCTGCTTGAGCTGCTTGATACCTTTCAGCAACATTTAGCAACTCACCCAGCCTCTCTGCACCTTGTTCCATGAGAAACTTTCTCAGGTCTGGAGCCATGGACTCTCTTAGTTGCTCTATAAGGACCATTTCCTTAAGATCTTGGGTTTTCCCCAGAGAAGTCCATTTCTCCAAGTATGTCTCGATTCGTGCAGAGAACTGGTGATAGGTTTCACCTGACAGTAGTTTAGCATTCCTAAATTTTTTTCCTGTAAAACTCTGCATTCTTTTCATACCTTAACAAAAAGAGCCTGCCTTAGCATGTCATAATTTTCCTGATCACCTCTGCTCATTTTTGCAAAAACTTCATAAGCTGCCCCACGAAGTCCCTGAGATAACTTTAAGCTCCACCTTTCTCTCTCTAACCCATACGTGGTAGCTAATAGTTCGTACCTATTTATATAGCTCTCAATATCATCGTCTTTCTCAACAAAAATGATCTAAATGAAAGTTCATAGCTGAGGTTGAGGCTCCCTGAGTAACCGTAGCATCAGAGGCAAAGGGACTGGCACCATTTTCAGGAGCATGGCCTTGAAACTCAAACTCCCTTAGTCGTAACTCATGTTCCCTTTGTAATCTCTTCTCCTCCTTTTCTGCTTCCCTCTCTGCAGCTAATCTCTTCTCTTCCCTTTCTGCAGTCTGTCTTCTTTCCTCGGCTTCCCTTTCTGCAGCTAATTTCTTCTCTTCTGCTTCCAATTTCTTAGCCTCTTTGTCAGCCTCAATCTGCAACCTCTTAGTCCCAGCCTCCAACTTTCTTTCGGCCTCTTTTTCTAATCTTCTTTCTTCGCGTTCAATAAATTTGTCACATTCCGTTGTGACATAGGCAACCATAACTTGCCCATCTAATCCTAACTCTTTTGCAGTCTGAACCGCAGCAGATCGAAATTTGGCCAGGTCCGCCATTGTCTATTATGTAAATTTATACAATGTCTAACCAACAATTCAATCTCTAATGGACAACACAGGCACCGTGAGCTCAACCTTATTTAATTCCACCCAAGGATACCTTTTAATTCTTATATTCCCTGAAGTGAATTACCCCCAATATTTTTAATAGTTAAAGATTCAAAATCCCAAGAGCGAGACCCCAATATATGTGGTGAAGTGGGATGTTATAAATACTTATAGGGAACTTAGTGTACTGACTGAGATCAGCTGTGAAGGTATCTATATCTATTAAGAGTAGTGTATTATATAGAAACTTACTTGCTACCACATATCTATATATCACAGTAGGTATTATTCGTCAACAGTGTGATGCTACGTTATGTGTCTAGGGTATGAGTATGGTGAAGTGTAAGTCACAACAACAGACAGATAAACAATTTAATTTAATCCACTACTCTTGACAACACGGTGACACTCACATACATATAACACTCTACAAAGATATCTTAAAAGAGTCACTAATAAACTTTCAAATAACAATATGTATTCATTACTGGCATGAATGAATATGTGTCCTGATTCAACTACAAGGGAACCAGGAATCACAATCAATTTAAATTACAAGTTATGTACAGAATGTATTTAATATGAATATTGTAGTGACATATATTATTACAAATGTTCTATGTGTGTCAGTTGTGTAGTAGTAAAATGAGGTAATACTGGTTTTGTTTTGTTCAAGCTCTGTTGGTATTTGTCATCATGACTTCAATAGTTTGTCTTTAGGGACCAGTATTGGAGATGTTCACAGTTCCTGATTTTAAGACAAGTAAATTCCCCTCTGAATAGTATTTTTATAAAGTTATTTCAAGATGAGGGGGGCATAATGTTGAGCTCAGCTGGCCAACTCTGCTTATCTTGAGTGATGGCGGCAGGAAAGGACTCCTCTGCTCGAATTCTCCTCTGGGCTCAGGAGACACCTCACTGATAGCTAAAAGGACCAAGGAGTATGCTGTCCGACTCTGGATTCAGCAAATCTCTGACCAGATGCTGCTCAGTACCATCAAGACCACTGTCCCTGAAATCAAGAAGGATGTACCTTCTACTTCATAACTAATTTATATTCTCTTTTACACTGATCACAATACAGCACAAACATTGCGTTCAGAGCGTTAGGCCAACAGTCAGCTTCATTTGAAATACTTTATTCCAGTATTACCCTTCTTAATGGTTACTACGCCTCTGCACTTCCAGCATTATTTCTTTCTAGTCAATCATCCAGGTGTCAGTGTACTGTTTGGCCATTCCATGCCGTTTTACTTCTCTCCGACACCCTCCGTTCAGGCTGGAGCATTTTAGGCTTTACCTCACGTTTGCCACTGAACTACACATATATATACAGGCATAAATCAACAATTCACATTCAATTTTCATTAAAAGATATTAAATGGTTCAAGCTTACCACAATTCATACGAATAACACAGATACGTTGATTAGCAATGAATTCTGGCACAAACTGGCACAAACTTCCATCTGCCTATGTTCCAGGCTTTTATTGAGCCAAATATATGCTGGCTTCAACGCACTGATGCTTTATCAAGCTATTTTAAACAAGTGGTCTCGAACTAACGCTCCCAAGTGTGTATATCAGCGAGACTGGCCAATGAGCCACGTTTCGACAAGTGTTTGAAAAAATGTTATCTTTTCCCGTCTCCCCCAACAACCAAGATAGTATTTATAGCCCGACCAATCGTGGGTAGGCTTTCATTTGTTGCGCTCCAATCAATTTGGAGTTTACATGGTAGGCTATTTATGTAACGTAAGGTTTTTTTCAAACACGTTATAAAAAAATTTTATGAGCAGAAATGATTTCATGCTGTCAGGCAGCCTCACTATTTTATTTTGGGTATAATTTATTAATTCCTGGACTATTGGCGTAACGTTTTACATATTATTTGTCAGCAAGCCCTAAGGAACCCAATTTTCCCACTTTAAAAGAGCTACGTGGCTGCGTTCAAAATATGTATTTTCTACTACCTCCTGTTTGGAAGATGTGCTGTCTGGGTACTGTTATGTTTTCAACCGTAAACCCATCTAATGTTATCTTTTCTAATAAGAGTCTGTTATGATTTATAAACCTAACTCTGGGAAAGGGTAGTGTATTTTATCACTGTCCGTCTGAAAAAGTTAGTGCTTGTAGACTTACACGCGTGATGCCAGCATTTGTATATCGCGCGTCGCGTGTTGCATGCGTTCCTGATTTTCAGCCCTCCCCTCTCGCTATCCTTTTGTCCATCTGTTCGTTCGTTTTGGTAACGTAATATAATTAATGTTAGATTAATTTAGGTCATTACGCAGTACGTCTCAATGTTTTTCTTAGAAATGCAGCACACGTTTCATTGAAGAAGGCGGGTAATAATACAGTAAGCTTTTATATCAACGTGAAAGCGTTACAATTTGCAGACGAAGCAGAAAACAAGGGGGATTTCGAGTACATTCTTTGTGACAGCACTGTCATTTTACCATTGCTCTTCTCTTTATTAATTTTATTTGTTAGGCTTCATATTTACCTAATAATTTATATATGTGGATTAGAATATTTCATGACAGATTTACGTGGTAATATGTATACTGATCTTGCCGCACCCACGATAGCCAACATGGTTAAGTCGCTGAAACTCCTTGCAACGCAGGGGGAAATGGATAACAACCAGACATGTCTACTTATTCCTGAGAAGGGTGTAAGAATAGAAAATACATAATATCTGCTACACATAGCAGAAAAAGAAAGAAAGAAAGTGCGACAAATGAAAGCCCACAATAAAATCATTACCACAAATGTACCGATACTGCCGGAGTGAAACAAAGATCGAGGATGATCGCCCCATTTTGTGACACCATATACAACTTGATGTTAGTCCCCATGTACGACATGCCTGAGCGTATATTAGATCTAGTCTGTCTTTGTCTTTTCAGAGACCCGACGAGAACAAAGTATTTTAATATAAATAGAGTTATTTAAAAAACAATTCTGACACGGTTACCGATTTAGCAGTTCGCTCAACATTTGCTCTGATAGTAAGGACTCGTTATCGAAAACGTTACAATGAAAAAAAAAACACACACACATAAGAGCAGGCGAAGTCGAAACCGAAAACTACATGATAATGAAGTTACATTTATCAGACTGGTTGGTATTATATTACGACTTCAAATTATACAACTGAAAGTAAAATAAAGTTATATCATTCATTTTAGCAAACGCTTTCTCATCACCAACATTACAACTAGCTTATTGCAGGATTTGTAACATTCCCATGTTGCAATGCAATTTTATGTTTCGGACACTTAAATAAACTTAGTACTTGTTCCTGTTTTAGCACTCGCAGTTGACTGATTGACTATTCACTCTTCTAGTTAGTAAGTGACTGCATCGGTGTTAACTATTCCAGCCACGCTAAGGTTCGCATAAAGTATTCCTGAACTAAACGTTTCCCGGCGTGACTAGGGTAAACAAGTAGAGACGCAGACGAGAAGTTTGGGCGGCAATTTAGATTTGTTTTACTCAACACTTGATTGCATGCACGGACAGTTAGGGGGGAGAGAGCGATAGAGAGCAACATAGAGAGAGAGAGAGAGAGAGAGAGAGAGAGAGAGAGAGAGAGAGAGAGAGAGAGAGAGAGAGAGAGAGAGAGCGCAATGGACCAAATGAGACAATGGGACATACAGTCACAGACACTGAATTCTATAGACAGACAGATGGATAAATCAGAGAGACAAATTAGATACGTAAATTGACTTAAACAGGATAGAAAGAGACAGACAGACACACTGAAAGAAGTACCGACGGACGGACAGAAAGACTAACAGAAGGACGGACGGATGGACGGACAGAAGTACGGACAGAAAGACAGAAGAATGGACAGATGGGAGGACGGACTGACAGAAGGACGGACCGACAGAAGTACGGACGGACCGACAGAAGTACAGACGGACCGACAGAAGTACAGACGGACCGACAGAAGGACGGACCGATAAAAGTACGGACTGATCGACCGAAGGACGGACGGAACGGACCGACAGAAGTGTTACAGTACACGGTGTGGTTGTTTATGAGCGGTTATTCTTTCATAACATCTATCTGTTAACGTTCAAGTAATGTGGGTATCTTGTCACCGTGCTGCAACTTGTTTCAATAGTTATCTTCAAGATCGATCCTTCTGGTTGTAGACTACGTATGTCAGCTGCCTTCTAATCGTCATATTTCATCTCAAGTGCTCAATATTATTTCTGTTGCTTCACATATTTCGTTTCTGCAATCCCGTATGTATTATTATTTGTGGCAACTTTAAGTACAGTTATTTGTGTATGATGAATTCATCCATCATAATATTAATTGCTTGTGTAACAACGTATAAATCTGAACTTGGAACATTGTAATAATCGAATTAACCTCAGGCGCAGTTGAATATGACGACTCTGACGATTTAATGCAGTCATTCAATTCTGGCAACGATGAATAGGCACATACAACGACATTGACTAAAATATTCACATTATCCTTCATTGCTACACTCAATGACCTCCATTGGTCATGCTAACGGTCATCAGTCTGAGCATTTGTCGTGACGCTCATTTAAATATTTCCATGAAGCTATTCTTTTATTTTAGCCATACACGCACTTTATAACTCTGTGGCTTATATTCATATTTCAGTACATCGACTGATTATTAATTACACTTTGGCTTTCCACACCAATAAACTGTTCTACTATAGCACGTTTCACTAGCTTTGCCCAACTTCAAAATGCTATATCTCAGCGAATATATAACGCATATAAGTGAAATTTTGTGTGTGAATTTGAAATGGTATAGACCCTATGAATTAATTTTTTCATTAAAATGCGGCCATTGGTTTCAATTTTCGTTTCTTTGCGATATAATATAAAATCCTACTTGCCAACACACATCACACGCACACATATTGAAATGTCTACAGTAAATTATACGACCTCATTTGCACATTTTTAGTTTATCAAGCAATTGGCATGATTTTTTAGTGAAATTGCGTGAAATCGCACTTCTTGAACATAAAACAGTTTATATCCGGTGCAACGCACACATTGTCAATCAGAGGTGTGTCTACAAAAATTATTGTGTGGTTAAGAAGGAAAAATGTGTCTGCGAGTACATTTTATGACATTACAGCAAATCACAAATAGGATTTTTAAGTATTTCTGCAATGAAGCTACTCGAGGAAAACTATATCATTCTATTTCAAACCCACAAAAAAGGACTATTCACGCCTTGGGGATAAGCAAACGATCATTGCACCGCTGGATAGCGACATCTGAAATGTCTAATTCCAGTGTTTTACACACGAAAATTAGGCCAAGAGTGGTGGATAATTTTGACAGAGAATTGATCCGCAGAGAAATTTGCAATATGTTTCACAATAATGAGGCAGTGACTTTAAGGAAATTGAAAATTTGGTTAAGAAAGAATAATGACATTGATATTTCCAAATCTACGCTATGGAGGACTATTAGGAGTTTGGGATTCACTTTTAGAAAATATGTTGGTGGTAGAAACCTTATTTGTGAGAAGCCTCATATAGTTGCAATGAGAAGCAAATATTTACGCGAGGTCAGAGAAATGAGAAGAGATTGTTATGATTTTGTGTATTTAGATGAAACTTGGATCAATGCGCACCACAGTAATGAACAAGAATGGCAATCATCTGATGGAACAACTAAGAGACTAGTACCAAGCAGCAAAGGACAGCGCCTAATAATTGCACATCCAGGAAGCAGCCATCATGGGCTTCTAAATAATACTGAACTCATATTTGTTTCAAAATCCACAGATAATAGGGATTACCATGCAGAGATGAATGGCAAGATATTTCAAGATTGGATTGTGAATCATGTACTTCCTTCCTTGGATAGACCGTGGTGTTTGATAATGGACAATGCCTCATATCACAACGTTGTGGCACCAGAAGATAAAGTTTCTAATTCACCAAGTATTAAAGATGTAATAAAGATTTGGCTGACCATAAACAACATTCCATTCAACGAAATGTCCATGAACCTGAATTACTTGGAATTGTAAAAAAAAGACACAGCATACAAAGATATTTCACATAGACAAGGCAATCCATGAACATGGTCACAGATGTTTAAGATTACCTCCTTACCATTCTCACTTAAACCCAATAGAATTAGTATGGGCTAAAATTAAGGAACAGGTAGCAACAGAAAATAGAACGTTCAAATTAAAAGATGTTGAAATACTTATAAAAGCCGCCATCTCCAATATAGCCAGGGATTATTGGAAGAAAAGTGAGAACCATGTGTTACAAGAGGAAGAGGAATATTGGAAGAATGATGGTTTGTCCTTCATTCAGCCGAGATTGATTTTCAATTTCTCAGAGACATCTGATTATGATTCGGATGAAGTTTAATTTATTTAAAGATGACCTTACCGTTATTTACAAGCACATTAGAGGAGCAACGTTCCATTATGATATTTATGAACCGCAAAGAGATGATACCCATTGAAATAATTAGATCAAGGAAGGTCCAGTTTGGTAGCGCATTAAATGTCAATGACAAACAATGTCACGAGTATTTCGCATGCAGATCATTTAAGAAATCATCTTCAACACGTATTCAATTGCAAACGTGATGGCCACATTATTGTAATAGTAGACATGCCTATGCCTAATCAATTCACAGAATCTGTGCATGAAGTGGTAAAATTTCTTTTCTCGATACACAATAATTAGTATGCCGACAAAGATCAAAGGATTTCATCCGTTTATGGGAACTGGACAAGATGCACAGATATAAAGTATATATTTGTTGGGTCTAACCCAATATAACATCGTATGCAAAAAATGGCATTAATACGTTAATCAGATAATTACATTTGTTTGAGGGCAAAGCTAGTGAAACGTGCTATAATAGCTATCTCTTACTCTAGAGTTGCAAATCTCAATATCGCGTCTTCTATGATCACGTATAAATACTGCGTTCGGCTTATACCGCTTATTTGTGAGCCGCGCTGGTGTAATGGCTACGACGTTGTACTGGCGACCAGGTGTTCATGGTTCAAACCCGGCCGCCGGCGTTTGAAGAAATGTTTACGACCGGAAATTTGACTGAATAACCTGAACGGCTCCTGCACATAAATCCCGTGTGGATGGGAAGGAGCGAAGCTCCTGACCGGGTTGGAAGGAAAGTCCACTGACCCCCCAGCCTCGCAATGACATGTCATTGGGCCGAAAGAGCTGGAAAGCTCGAGTGCCGCTGGTTATAAAAAAAAAAAAAAAAAAAAAAAAAATCACATATTTAGGCTCCTATGGCCATAATTTCCGCTTTAATCTCTGGGCTTCCCTAGCCTCCACAGTTATATACACAGTCTTTTGTTCCTCAGACCACATATACGGCCGCCTGGCCACAATGCCACATATTTTAATTTCCTTGTTACTAGACAAGCTACGTCATCTCAATATTTCGCGCATCCAAGGCCAGTGCTGCATGGCGCTAGCATCCAGTTCAGATGATAACCAAGATGGTCACCAACCATGCAGTAGCCCCCTAACAAGAAGTGCCGACCGAAAGGCGGACGGGCCGAAAGAAGGACAGACGGGCCGATGGAAGGACATAAGGACGGACGGACAGAGAAGTTCGGACCGACCGATGAAGAACGGACGGACGGATAGAAGGACGGACGGAAAAACAGAAGGGCGCGTCTTTCTCTTGTTTGACGACACCATTTCAGCCCGTGACAGCTTTGCTGTGAATGCTTCTGTTATGGTGTCACGTTTTGTAAGCGGACGCTGTTACCATTCCCGTACGAGGCATGTTTGATTGGGTAGCGTCAACCTTAGATATTTTAAAGTGTCTTTAAGATTGTCCTTATCCGCAGTTGTGGTGGGAATTTTTTAGACCGCAAACGGCTCCGGAGCCGACCCACCCTCATGCATTGGGTATCAGATCAATTCTGGGAAGGTTAAGGCGGCTGGCGTGATGCTGACCACATCACCCCTAATGTGCCGATGGTCAAGAAAATATGGGCCTGACACCATATTTCCAATAATGGGCATGTAACGGTATCCGTTATCTTATTAAGACTGTTCGTCCAATTTCTAATCGGACATCATTTTTCTGGCGCCGGGTTTTATTCTGTTGTCAACTTATGAACACAACAACTCGTTGGGATGCATTCTAACATTGTATTATTTTTTTTTTCTGCTAAATAAATCAAGGAAGGGTCGAATAGCAGCAGATACTTATGATGTAGGTAGTTAACACACAGTTATATACAGTCTTTTGGTCCTCAGACCACATATACGGCCGCCTAGCCACAATGCCACATATTTTAATTGCCTGCCATTACTAGAATGACACAGTCAAGCGAGATTCATCGTGAAGATCTACTTGATCCATTGAGCTTTTTTTCCATTGTGCCTCGCGATTATTCCGCAACACGGCTCTGCATTGAATCTACTATGTTTAACAATGGCATGTATCGATTATGACTTAGGCATTTAATTTCATTTTATTTCTCGTTGCGTATATTTCTTACTGTATATACATTTTATTTGCAGGTACTTGCAGTTGTTCAATGGTGTGAACTTTTGACAGTAGACTTATGGTGTTTTTATTTTAAATTCTCAGATACTTATAATGTTCTCCTTTTATTATTTGATGTTTTCTTTTTTTCCAAAATTCTTTCGATAGTAGTCTGTGTTTTGCAAGCTTTGTGTCCATCTTAAGACCATTTCAACCCAGTCGCTATTTTTCCTCATTCTTTGGAAGGTTTATCTATAGACCTTCTTCTCGGTGGCATGCTTTTTTGCAAGGAATGAAACTAGATAAGCCAGTTGGCTTGCGAATTGCTAACACCACCCTCATTAAGAGTGAAACTGTTCACGAAAAGTCGCCATTGCACGTGGAATGTCAATCACCACGTTTTTTCACTGTTTGGTTGTACGGAAGTTTGAAAAAACAGATTAAATATGTGAATTTATGGTCAGCAAACCAAATTGCACGTGATGACCATGTGTCGGTGAGTTAATGTTTTTATGCTTAACGTGCATGTTGGGACTGCCAGAGGAAGATATTGCACCCATTTTTACTAAAAATTTCCTTCATTAGTAATCATTCTATGCGCTTATATAAAAGTGTATTGAAAATAATACTAGGGTGGCCCTTGACTTTTGATATATATATATATATATATATATATATATATATATATATATATATTATATATATATATATATATATATATATATATATATATATATATATATATATATATATATATAAAATATACAGTAGAACTCCATTTATCCGAACCCCATGGGACCGAGCATCGTTCGGATAATCAAATGTTCGGATAATTGGATTACATAATGTATCGAGTACATGTACACATATTTCTAAAAATAATTAACCATCACAAGGAAAATACACTATAAAACATATTTACTTGTACTGTAATAATAATACCCACACTGTATTAGATCACTGTATCACCAAAAATCTTTTATTACACTGCAGTGCATGTACTACTTGTATTAATTATTTTTGTTAAGAAAGAGAAATGTTTTCAAAATAACATTACAAACGATTCAAAACCAGGCGCAACTTACGTATATATGTACTTGCACAGCTGTAGCCCACTATTTAAAATAATGAGGAATCCTCTTTTGCACCAAACTGGATAGTCTCCTTTTGACTGCTAAGTCCCGCATTCTCTTCAACAGCAGAAGCTGTGTAGGACAGCTGTCATCTTCTTGCTCGTACCAAGCCATCGCTGTTTCTAGTGCTATAAAGGCCTCTTCAGGACTTGGTCGACGTTTTGGTTTTTCTTCATAATCTACAAGTACATCATGTACTTCTGAGGAGTCTTCATCATCGGTCACTACATGTATTTGGTTTTCTTCTTGCACAAAAGACAACATTTCTTCGTCATTCAAAAACTGAAAACCAGAATCATTATCATCTTCTAGCCACATGTGTGCATCATCTTTGTCACAGTCCGAAAATCCGGGCATTGCTTGAAACAGTTCCACAACTTCATTTATACAATCATTATTTGTGTCCACTGCAGTAGTTTCATTTCCTCCTTTTTTCCCAAGCAATCTACTCCAAGCCTTGTTGAGATTATCTTGTGACAGGGTGGTCTAGCATCAGCTAACATATAGCAGCAGTCTTTGAGATTAAGCTTTTTGGAAAACGCCACCACACTTTCTTCATCTTCAGCCAACAATAAACGACGCAGGACTTCCTTCTTGTACATCTTTTTAAGCTTTGCTATAACACCCTGATCCATTGGTTGAATCAGTGCTGTTATGTTGGGAGGCAGAAAAATTACTTTAAAATTTGCATCAACTGCATTCAATGTATCCGTCTCTGGATGAGATGGTGCATTGTCCAGTAGAAGAATTATTTTTTCCAGTTTTCTTTTCTTGTTCTCTCAACCTCTTCACATTTGGGATGAACTGATTTGTATACCAATCAAGAAATATTTCACTATTCATCCAAGCACTCTTCTGTGCTTTGTAACACAATGGGAGACATGTCACATTCTTTAAACAACGTGGTTTTTTTGGCTTTGCCGATCATTAGCACCGGTAAACGATGACTTCCACTGGCATTCGCGGCTACCAAAATTGTTACTCTCTCTTTGCACTTTTTAAACCCAGGGACAGCTGCTTCGCGCTGAGATGCAAGTGATTTTTGAGGCAATGATTTCCAGTATAAGCCAGTCTCATCGGCATTATACACATCATCGAGTGAATAACCTTCTTCTTCCAAAAAAGCCAAGAATGTTTCTTTAAAATTTTTAGCGGCAGTTGCATCGCTAGATAAAGATTCCCCTTGAATATCCAATTCTCGTATACCATGACGAGATTTAAAGTTTCTTAACCATCCCTGGCTAGCCTTAAAGTCAGGAGGACCGTCAAGTTGATTGTAGAACTGAAGTGCCTTTTCACACAACAGAGAACCAGAGATAGGTTCCCCTTTGCTTCTTCTTTGCACAAACCATATATACAAAGCCTCTTCCAATTTCACATCTTTCGCATTTCTCATGGTTTTACGTTTCTTCGACCCATTTTCACTATCAAATTTCGATGCAAAACTCATAATTTTATCCTTGTTACTTTTGATGTCAGAGACGGTAGCTTTCCCAACATTGAAAATCCTCGCAAGTGAAGACACAGTTTCACCTTGTCCTAGTCTCTTGATAATTTCTGTTTTCGTTTCAATTGACAAAACATTGCGGTTCCTTTTATATGCTTTAGGCCTACTGGAAGATGCCATATCGCACAGAGAAATACTTGTACACCAAAATTATTCTGCTGTAGTAGCAGATACAGTTATTTTAAGTTGAACTGTCTGTTTAGCCAGTGTTCTACCTAGAACGCACTCGTACACTGGATTGGTAAACCAGATATTAACTGACTTTATGATCTAACTGACTTCCTGTACGTAAGCGACCGACCATTAGCCACCCCATTCTCTACAAATTGTTCGCACACATTTGAAGTTTGCCGCATCAAAAGATTCAGAATTTTAGTCTAACGTGACTGTGGCATCTGATTTTTTTTTTCTGGAAAAAGTGTTCGGATAATTGGATGTTCGGATAATTGGGGTTCGGATAAATGGAGTTCTACTGTAACTAAAATCATCAGTGGAAAACGAGGTGCAAACAATATTATATTAGTAAGAGATAAGGAAGGAAATCTCATCATGACAGCAGAGGGACAGGAAACAAGATGGGCAGAGCATTTCAGAGAAACTCTGAACAAGGAACCACCAGAAACACAACTGAATGTTCCTGAGGCTGAAAACGATCTAGACGTTAATACAGACATTCCACGAAAAGAAGAAATCATCACAGCAATCAAAGGGTTAAAGAATGGAAAAGCTGCTGGCCATGATAACTGAAATGCAGAGCTATTTAAGACAGCCCCGAGCTAGTAGCAGAACTATTAGAACCACTATTTGCACAAGTCTGGAAAACATGGACAACACTAACGGAGTGGAACAAAGGAATAATTGTCAAATTGCCCAAGAAGGGAGATCTTGCAGACTGCAATAATTGGAGAGGAATCACTCTTCTCTCAGTTCCCAGCAATATACTAGGCAGGATAATTATGCAGATAATTTCAAAAGCAGTAGACCACAAACTGAGGAAAGAACAAGCAGGATTTAGAAAGAACAGAAGATGTGTAGATCATATATTTACCATCAGGAACATTATAGAGCAGTGCTCAGAATGGCAAATACAGCTGTACATTAATTTCGTTGATTTTGAAAAGGCTTTTGACAGTATACATAGGGACAGTTTATGGAAAATATGGAGGGCTTATGGAATTCCAAGCTGCATAGTGTCAATCATAAAAATCCTATATGCCAACTTTACATGTAGCGTTGGGCAGAGCAACCTAACCTTTGAGGTGAAGACAGGAGTAAGACAGGGATGCCCCTTATCAACCACTCTATTTTTAACAGTCATAGACTGGGTGATGCGCCAGACAACAGAGGGCAGTCCAAGAGGAATAAGATGGACTACATTTTCTACATTAGAAGATCTGAAATATACAGATGACATTGCACTACTAGCACATTCACATCAACACATCCAGGAAAAAACGGATAGACTTAATAAGTATAGCCAGCAGATGGGCTTGAACATCAGTCTATAGAAGTCAGAGGTCATGACGCTCAATGTGATCAACTCTGAGAACATATCAGTAAGGAATCAGCAACTGGAACAGACAGACACCTTCACATACCTAGGATGCATAGTAACACCAGACGGCGGAGCAAGCAAAGACATCAACAGAATGAACAAAGCAAGAACAGCCTTTTTTTTAGTCTGAACAACATCTGAAAGTCCTCTCAGTACAGCACAAGGACAAAATTAAGATTATATCAGAGCTGTGTACTTTCTGTGCTCCTCTATAGTGCGGAATGCTGGAGAGTTACAGAGAAGGAAATGTCGAAATTGTGTCGTAGATTTTTGATAGGGGAATTAAGTCTTGGGTTGGTCCCTTCTGAATTGATTAGAATAAGTGATAGTCACAGTGAGAAGTAGTAATAGCAATAGATTTCCACCAGTGAGATGGTAGAAATGACAGGGGTTGATGATCGCACTGGACCACAAATGGTTTGCCATACAGATAGGGTTGAAACTTATTGACGGCCCACATTAATGCTAAACATTCCCTCTCTATAGTAGAGTAATTCTTTTCTGCAGCGTTCAACTTGCGGCTGGCATAAGCAACAGGAAAAAGTTCCTCATTCTGGGTCTGAGATTTTTGCAAAAGCGCTGCCCCAATTCCTACATTGCTTGCATCAGTCCGTACTATAAACTCTTGCGTCATATTTGGTAACTTCAGAATAGGCCTACTAGTGAGTCTATGCTTCAATTCTGAATATGCATGCTCACACTCTGCCGTCCACTTTATTGTGTCAGGTTTTCCTTTTTTTGTCAGATCCGTCAAAGGTGCACATAAGGTGTTGAAGTCTTTGATGTACTTTTGATAGAATCCTCCTAAGGATACGAACGACCTCACATCCTTTTTTGTCTGTGGTCTAGGTGCATTCCTTAACTTTTCTATATTTTTGGGATCAGGAGACATGTTTCCGTGACAAATTGTATGTCCCAAAAATTCGAATTCCTGACATCCGATTACACACTTTGTTGGACGAGCAGTCAAACCTGCCTCTCTGAGTCTACCCAGTAACATTGATAGAGAATGTAAATGATCCTCAAATGTTTCCGTGGCTATGAGAATGTCATCCATAAAGTTGGTGATGTTAGAGTTGTTCAAGGGTTCCAGCAATTTCCTCATCATCCTTGAAAATACGCTTGGTGCGTTTTTCAACACGAATGGTAGTACATTAAATTCGTAGTGACCATCCGAAGTGCTAAAAGCCAGCATGTGTCGGATCTCGGGTTTGACAGGAATCTGGTAATATCCCTTACTTAAATCGACCTTAGAGAAATATTTCGCAGTACTTAGCGTCGAGAACAGCTGATTGGTATCTGGTAATGGATCAGCTTGGGTTTCAGTGATCGCATTCAATTTCCGGTAATCGATACAGAGTCTGTGTTCTCCACTTGGTTTTCTCAACAGTACAACACTTGAACTGTAAGGTGATTCTGACTTGGAAATGATTTGTTCTTGCAACAGATAATCAATTTCCTCCTTCAATGCCTGTGCCTTGGCATATGGTATAGGGTAGGTCTTCATGCAGATAGGTGTTGGATTGATGACCTTCATATCATATGTCAATAAGTTGGTGCATCCTGGTTTATCAGTTAACACATCTGCATGTGTTTTTAAAACTTCTTTAACTTGCTCCCTCTGTTCCTGAGTTAACTGAGTACTAATTTTGACTTGTTCATATGTCTCAGTCGGTCTCAATGGATACTCTATTGAGGTAAGTGGTTCATTCTTCATTTCGGTTGCGATGGCCAGAGTCATCATATGAGCTACCTCCGTTGGTGTCCTGTCATAATATTTCTTTAACAGATTAACATGGTACACCTTTTCTTTGCCCTTCTTGTCAATTTTGTAATTAGTCCTCGATACTTTCTCTAGCACGTTATATGGACCCTGCCAACCAATCTGCAGTTTGTTGTTACTGCTGGGCAATAGAAGAAGCACTTTTTCTCCAACAGCAAGTTCCCTATCCTTTGCTTTCTTGTTATAGTATTCAGTATGTTTCTTTCTGGCTCTGCGAAGATTGTCATTAGCCAATTTCCAGCCCATTTTCAGTCGAGTGGTCAACTCATTTACATACTGAATTGATGAGGTGACACTTTCCTCTGCCTTCTCATCTGTCCAAGTCCGCAGCAATGCTTCCAGTGGATCTTTTATAGGCCGACCAAACAAAAATGTGGCCGGTGCCATTCCTGTGGAATTGTGTGGGACTTCCCGATATCCCCCGTGTGTTTTATCACAACGGGTGATCCACAGGAGTTGGTCAATACGATGGCTGACCATCTGCTCAAAATTGCCGCCGACTCTTATGAGATTCTGCGTGCGTATTTTGACGACGTATACACACAACTCAAGGCTTTAGAGACGATCGGTAATTCCGTGGGGCTCCTTGCTAGATTAGAGGGTTATTTGGGGCTGCTACTGGTGTTAGGTTTCAATTCGGGGAAGTATGACGTGAACGTAATCAAACAGTATCTCATCCGATATTTAATGGGGGAAGACTTCAGTGTACGCAAAGACGGTGGAAATAAGTTCTTATTTACGGGACCATTGCGACGTTACCGTTGTCGAAATGTGGGAATGCGAGTGGCAGGCGTTGAAGAAAACCGACCCAGCAATCCGTCATTTTCTGAACGCCACCTTCCCTACCCAGAAACCATCTTACACCAAATGTCGGTACCCCCTGACAAAAGAAAATATTCTCGCCTCGGTGCTGGACGAGACCTTGTTTAGCCTAGTCGAGTGTGACATCCATGTCCCCGACTCTTTAAAAGACCATTTCTCTGAGATGACGCCCATTTTTAAGAATGTTGACGTCACGAGGGAAGATATTGGGCCTTTCATGCGGGAATACGCCGAAAAACATAAACTCCTGACTACCCCCAGACGAACGTTGATCGGGAGTTATGTGGGCAAAAAGATTCTCCTGACAACACCTCTGCTTCGCTGTAGAGTATGTTTCTTTCTGGCTCTGCGAAGATTGTCATTAGCCAATTTCCAGCCCATTTTCAGTCGAGTGGTCAACTCATTTACATACTGAATTGATGAGGTGACACTTTCCTCTGCCTTCTCATCTGTCCAAGTCCGCAGCAATGCTTCCAGTGGACCTGTTATAGGCCGACCAAACAAAAATGTGGCCGGTGCCATTCCTGTGGAATTGTGTGGGACTTCCCGATATGCAAATAATGCAGCGGGTAAGTATTCATCCCATGTTTCAGGTTTTTCACTTGCCATCTTTCTGAGAATAGAAATGAGCGTACCATTGAACCGCTCGACTTGACCATTTCCTTGTGGGTGATAAGGAGAGCAATGATAATGTCTGGCTTGAAAGATCCTGAACACCTCTTGGGTTAGCTTTCCCTTGAACTGAGAACCATTGTCCGTCAATATTTAATGTGGGAACCCTAACCTGGTGAATATTGTCAACAGTGCCTCTGCCACATGCTTAGAATCTATAGATGCCCATGGCCTCTCCCCACATAGAGCATGTATCAACTAGAGTTAGGATATAACTATTCCTTCTCTTAGTCCTAGTGAGGGGGTCCAACAATATCCACTGCAACTCTTTCGAATGGCATTTCTCCTAGAGTTGCTGGTGCAGTCCCATGCTTGGGGGCTACACGTTGACACTCTGGACAAGATTTCACAAATCTTTTGATATCTTCCGTGATCCCTGGCCAGTAATAGTGACAAGCTATCCGTTGACTAGTAGCACCAATTCCCATGTGTCCACTAAATGGAATAGCATGTGCTAGCTCCATAACTTTCTCCCTGTATGATTTGGGTACTACCAGCTGTCCATGTCCTTGAGGTCCTGTACCAGCTTTTCTATACAGTAGTCCATTTTTCATATACAAGTCTCCTTTTTCTGGAGGGTTATGAGCCTTTGGCAATTTGCCAAAACAAGGCTTCAATGTGTCATCTTCTGATTGAGCCTTTTTCATCTGCTCTGGCTGAGTATTGTTAGGATTTTCCTCCTCGTTTTTGGTGCTCGACCTGGTCTGGACTGCTGCCAGGACAACATGTTTTACTGGGTCACCCCAAAAAACATACCTACACCCCAATATCAGCGGGTATATTGGGTCATCTATTACTGCGGCTGTTATCACTCCTTCCACGTAGCGAGATTTCACATTGATCCTAGCTATAGGAAGTGTCATGGTTGCTGTTCCCTTAGTTGCCCCTTGTATTTCCACGATTTCTGTGGTAATTTGATCAGGGTGCACTAGGGTTGAACTCACAACTGAGTCGAAATCCAGGCCTGTATCATATAAACACATGACTCGATTGCCGTTCACGGTTACGAGCTAACTCACAGGGGGATGACGGAGGCTATTCTGACTCCCTGTCAGTTCCATCATATCTGTCCTATTCCCTGTTGCTAAACATGCAGCGTGATGAGGGGTTTTCCTTCTACAATCTACAGTGTTGTGGTTGCTCATCTTACAAATTTTGCACCACTTATCTCCCTGTTTGTAGGGTTTCTTTTCCTGAGTCTGAGGGTTTTGGTCCTTATCATCAAATCTTGGCTTATTTCTGTACTGTTGGTCTTTTTGGTCAACCTTGGTATTTTGTGGTGGTGGCTTATATCCTTCTACTTGCTTTCTTTTTGTTCCTACCAGTTAGCTTGAGCTGCTTGGTACCTTTCTGCACATTTTAAAGTGTCTTCCAGCCTCTCTGCTCCTTGTTCCATAAGGAATTTCCTCATTTCTTGAGACATGGAATCTTTCACTTGCTCTAACATAATCATTTCTTTCAGATCCTCATAGGTTTTCTGATACTTACCTAAACTACTCCATTTCAACAAATACGTTTCTAGCCTAGCTGAGAACTGGTTATATGTTTCTCCAGGTAGAGGTTTAGAAGTTCTAAATTTCTTCCTATATGCCTCTGAGTTCTTTTCATACCGGATCAGTAAGGCTTGCTTTAGTATTTCATAATTTTCCTGATCTTCTTTGGGGAGTTTCAGAAACACATCATATGCAATACCTCTCAATCCCTGAGATAACTTTAAACTCCATTTCTCCTTTTCCAGTCCATATGTAGAGACTAGCCTTTCATACCTATCCAGGTACGACTCGATTGCGTCCTCCATTTCAACAAATGGATCGATGTGGAAGTTCATGGCCCCATTTGCTGTGTTCTGAAAAGAGCTATTCTCAGAACGTGGTGAGCTGTTACCATGGATGCTAGTCCCAGCCTGAAGTTCCAGTTCAAGCTGTCTCATTTTCAGCTCATGGTCTCTCTCTGCTTGTAACCTCCGTTCTTCTCTCTCTGCTTGTAACCTCCGTTCTTCTCTCTCAGCTTCTAATTTCTTGGCTTCTCTCTCTGCTTCTAATTTCTTAGCTTCTCTCTCCGCTTCTACTTCTAATTTCTTGGCTTCTCTCTCTGCTTCTACTTTCTTGGCTTCTACTTCCAATCTCTTTTCTTCTCTGTCCATATACTTTTCACATTCCGTCGTGACATACTGGACCAGATCATCACCACTCTTGCCAAGCTCTTTTCCCACCTGCAGTGTAGCAGACCTAAACTTGACCAAGTCAGCCATGATGATTCTGTAGTCTAGTAGGGTAAGCTGTCTTACTCAAACTAAATTACTACAATATAATTAACTTAATTAAAATTAAAGTTAATTAAACTGACTTCACCATATATGAAACAGCTTTCTTTATCTGTACTCAATGGTACTCCTAAAAATCATTTATTTCCTACTATGTTAACTCTTTCCAAAAATTAAAAAAAATTTTTTTTTTTTTACACAGCAGAAATAGTAAGTTGGCTCAGGAATATCAAAGATATATCCCGGACACGAGCCCCCACTGTAGCGGGAGGTTAATTAGATGTAGATATCTATATAGGAATCTAGGTATGTCATAGGCTACCAGGATAATATGAAAGTAAAGAGTTCTGGTCTTACAAGAAATACCCCAGTCTTAGAAATAAGCACTGGTGTATGGCTATCGTAGAAATAGTCAGACTGTGAAAACCCTGGCCAGATGGTAAGAAGTTGTACCAGGATTTACGGCGTCTCCTCCCTATGACTATCTTATGATTACTTATATTCTAGGGGATAATTAAAATGAACATTCACTGAAACTACAAATGGAAGAAGTGAATAAATCCTCAGGTACAGTTAAAATAGTTTAATAATTACACTACTATTCTATTTCTACTAGTTGGAAAAGAGCATACTCATATATATAAAAGTATTCACACAATTACTATTATTGTCTGTTTAGACTTCAAGATCTTGAATATTAAAGTTACTGCAATCTGCAATCACTGTTTTTAGTCTCTTGACTTTCCAATTAATTGTCATCAGTTGACTGAACTATGGATTTTCACTATTAGCTGTTTTATATATATTGTGGTGGTCAGTGTCCTAAGTGACACTTATCTGTCTCTTGATCCTGCTGACACGGACTGTCCGTTGCATATATCAGTATTGGTAGACCCAGCACTAGGGATGCCAATGACCAGTTGAAGTTCACTCTTTGGGGTCCTGCACGTTTGTGGGATTGCCTCTGATGAACAACACAGGTTTCTGATACTGGACAGTCTGGTTTGAGTTATTTCATGGAACCCTCTGACTCCAGATACTGACTGAAACTTATGGCGATTCGCTCACACTTCAGAGAGATGTAGCGTAGTGGCGATTATCGGCCGTCCGTCCGTCTGTCTCAAACCTCTTTCGATGTGTGTCTCAGAATTTACCGATCCGATATATATATACGTATAGCGCGGACGTATCGGAGAGTCCTGACGTCACAGCTTAAACCTAGGCCTGAAAAATCTTTCCCGAACAGCGATTTCAGACGATCTGTGCGTCGACTGAAATTTTGCCTTTCTCATTCTCGGCATATATAATATCCATATTGTTCCATCTTATCTAGTTTTATACAGCCGATAAATCTCTATCTTCCTATCCCTGTAATTTCCCAAACTGTTATTTGTTGATTTTAATATTTAGAACAGAAGTGGGTTTACCAGCTTTCAGCGTAACTGTGGGCAGCCGTAATACGCATGTATTCCCGTAAATGATAATTTCCTACCGTTTCTTCTTTTATACAGTTATACACAATCCTTTCCTGGACCAAAATGTGAAATCCTTTTCCTAATGATTCCCTTCTGCTTTTATTTATCGTTGGCGATTTCCTCTGTCTGATACACATTTCGCTGATACACCGCCATTTTGAAACCAGTCAATCGATCGTTGACGGGTTTATAAATCTACATTAACACGTTTGCAATGACTTGGAACCAATTTTGCGACAGTAGTAGGGAATGGCAGAAACGATTATTATTCAGGAGGCGCGCAGGAGGCGCGCCAGGAGGCGCGTGACTTTTATATAGCAAAAACGCCAGGAAGCGCGTGACTTTTATATAAGCGCATTCAGGCGGCGCAAGATGGCGGACTTGAGCTAACAAGGGGAGGTTATTTTTAGATAACAAGAAGAGGAGGGGCAAGATGGCGGAATTGAGATAACAAGAAGAGGTATTGTTAGACTTTTAGATAACAAGAAGAGGAGGGGCAAGATGGCGGACTTGAGATAACAAGAAGACGATGTTTATATAAGGAAAATGTTGTAATATGGTGGTTTTTTATATATTATTGTTATTAGTATAGCCAACTTAGGTAGTGGTTGTGTTAGACAAACAACATTTAGACAAACTTTTAGATAATAGGAAGACAATAGGATATATTTACATAACAAGAAGACGATATATACATATACATTTAGACATACATATTTTACAACAGTTATATTACAACAGTTATACAAACATTTAGACAAACAGTTATACAAACATTTAGACAAACAACGGACGATATAGGTAACAAAAAAGCGTTTTAGTTAATATAGTTTTTTATTTTTTCAAATACTAACGGACAACTCTCAGCCGCTTGGTAGGCTTCTTCTTCTTCTGTGGTGGATTAGGGACATCGGGTAGGTCTGTGGTAGGAAACCAACTAGGTTCTGGGGATACTGGACAGCTAGACTTCATGATTTCGTCAAACAGGTTAGTGGAAGGCTTCTTCGAGGGTAGGACATCGGTCAGGTCTGTGGTAGGAAACCAACTCGGTTCTGTTGGTTGGTAACAGCTGGAATTGATGTACTGATCAAACGTAGTACCCGTAGTTGGATAGGTATCCGTGCTTGGTGGTTGTAATCGGTCAAATTCGGCGAGGATTTCGTTCTGTAACGTTAAGAAATGTTCAAACTCGGGTTGAGTTAACGTAATGCCGTGTTTGGTAGCAAATTTGAGGTAGGGGGGGGGGAAGAGAGAAAGGAGATTGTTTTGACGAAAGCGTATTGTTGAGCGAGGAAGAGAAAAGATAGTAATGTCAATTGTGGTTGTAAATGTGTAGCCTTTTTGATGTTCTATTGTGGCTAAATATGTATATTTTCTTGACTTACCGTGTATTTTCTTACCGTGTAGTAGTAGGGAATGGCGGAAACGATTATTATTCAGGAGGCGCGCCAGGAGGCGCGTGACTTTTATATAGCAAAAACGCCAGGAGGCGCGTGACTTTTATATAAGCGCATTCAGGCGGCGCAAGATGGCGGACTTGAGCTAACAAGGGGAGGTTATTTTTAGATAACAAGAAGAGGAGGGGCAAGATGGCGGAATTGAGATAACAAGAAGAGGTATTTTTAGACTTTTAGATAACAAGAAGAGGAGGGGCAAGATGGCGGACTTGAGATAACAAGAAGAAGATGTTTATATAAGGAAAATGTTGTAAGATGGTGGTTTTTTATATATTATTGTTATTAGTATAGCCAACTTAGGTAGTGGCTGTGTTAGACAAACAAGAAGTCGTTGAGACTTTTAGATAATAGGGACACAATAGGAAGATATATATAGATAATAGGAAGACGATATTTATACGTTATATTTAGACAAACAGTTATACAAACATTTAGACGAATATTTAGACATACAATTAGACGATATATAGGTAACAAAAAAAGCGTTTTAGTTAATGTAGTTTTTATTTTATATTCAATAGTGTTTTTGTATTATCAAACAGGAGTATGGTAATATATATAGTATTTTTTAACATAATACATTATGCAGTAATCTTTTATCAAATGAATATACAATTATATAGGAAAGACAGTATTTTTTATCATTATCAAACATTGATATTTTCACATAGTGATATGTACAATTGAAAAATAATTATATTTTATATATGAAAGACAGTATTTTTTAACATTATCAAACATTGATATTTTCACATATGAATGTACAATAATACATATTTATATAGGCAGATGTATGTATATCACAGATTTTTTATACATTATCACAGCTGCAGGCCAGACCTTGATGCAGGGGAGTTGTCACGTCGTAAGAAATAGAGGTGTTGTATATACCTGTAGGTATCTGAAAGAGACAGTTTAAATGTTGAGGGGTGAGGTGGTGACGTTGTCGGGGTGTACTTGTCGTTTTATGTAAAAGTAAGACAGGGCGTTGCGGTGTTGTTCATATGTGTAGATGGCGGATTTGTGTGCTCTGAACCCGATATTTTTCCCACCCTGTGCCTGTTGTGTGTTGAGGACGTCTAGGAATGTGTGTTTGTCTACTTTGTTGTGGTGTTTGTTCAAGCCTTTGGTGGTGGTTTTGTCGTAGTCGCCAAAACAGTGATATGTCTTGCTACAGAGGGAAACCATCCCTCTGCCTTCGTACTCTAATTTAAAAAGGCCCGGTGTCCGTTTGTCGAATAAGGTTTGTTCGCGGCATTTCTGACAAAGGGCGCGCGTTTTACCCTCGGTAGCGACGAAAACGGGTCTATGGTCGGGGCATACTTCGGCGGGGAACCACTGGTGGTAGGAGCTATAAAATTCCTGTCGCAAAGCGGGCTTAACAACGTCCGCTAAGTTGTTCGCGCTAAGGGCCAAGTAAAGGCTGTCTGTGTCCGTCTCGCACAACTGAAAGTCTGACCTATCTACAACTTTATCTAAACAGTCGTAGTAAAATTCTAACATGCGTAATTTCGCGTATTGGTGCACGAAAAATCCTATCTGAACGGGGTGGTCCCAACATATAGTCTGTTTAAGTTTCTCTACTTCAAAAATCTCGTCCGTCACTAACGTCATTTTCCTAAAGTGGGGTGAGTTTATTTGGTCAGAGGTACCCTCGCCCATCGTGTACGAGACATCCACGTGCTTCGCCTTATTGGTTAATGTCTTGCCGTAAGCCGCGTTACCTAGCAGTTTCATGGTCTCGCTGGTAATGGCGTAGGCAGGATCAGTATCACCCTGTCGACGCGCGTTCGAAACAGTGTCCCCAAACCGTTTGAAACACGTCACGGGTGTATACTCAAGCACATGGTAGATACAGGTGACTTATAAACCTTTGGTTAGGTACCAGCGAAGCAGAGGTGTTGTCAGGAGAATCTTTTTGCCCACATAACTCCCGATCAACGTTCGTCTGGGGGTAGTCAGGAGTTTATGTTTTTCGGCGTATTCCCGCATGAAAGGCCCAATATCTTCCCTCGTGACGTCAACATTCTTAAAAATGGGCGTCATCTCAGAGAAATGGTCTTTTAAAGAGTCGGGGACATGGATGTCACACTCGACTAGGCCAAACAAGGTCTCGTCCAGCACCGAGGCGAGAATATTTTCTTTTGTCAGGGGGTACCGACATTTGGTGTAAGATGGGTTCTGGTTCGGGAAAACGACGGATTGCTGGCTCGGTTTTCTTCAACGCCTGCCACTCGCATTCCCACATTTCGACAACGGTAACGTTGCAATGGCCCCGTAAATAAGAACTTGTTTCCACCGTATCTCGTCCAGCACCGAGGCGAGAATATTTTCTGCGTACAACTCAGCCAATGGTTTGTTGTTGACTGGGTTAACGTCACGACCGGCGGTTAGTGGACAGTTAGGGTGGCCGTCTAATAGGCACCCATGGAACTGGTAGGCGGTTTGAGAGTATCTGTCCCAACCGTCTACCCTAACGCATATATCACCTAACGCCTTCTCACACCCGTTAAACTGGGTTTTTAAGGTCACTTTTTTTTGGTGGGAGACCCAAGCCAAATAGTCGCGGCACTGCACGGTATATTTGTGGAGTTTGTGGTGCTTGAAACCATCATCCTTGTACCGTCTAACGGGAAAGTCAGTGGGCATCTTCTGCATTAACGCCCACAAATAAAGGGCGTTGGCATCAAAACCTTTAATGGCTTGAACCGTTTTGCCACCTCTAATGCGGGTTTTGCCTTGCTCGTGGAACCTGTGAAAAATAATTGACGGTCCCCCGACGATGTTTTGGCGCAAGATGTTATGCAAATCTACCTCCTGCTTCGAACATAAAGAAAACATGACGTTGGGCGGGAGGGTTTTGAAAAGGTACTTTAACGTGACACCGGGCACGGAGATCGCATCTTTAAACATGTCTACACCTAGACGCGCGTAAAAACTAACTTGTCGGTCTAACGCTGCCAGGAAGGGGACCACGTCTTTATTGTTGTACCACGTCAGAAAGTCGCGTAACGTGGTCATGTGGTTCTCGGCCCACACCTTCTGGCACTCGGCGTACTCATCGGCGGAAATGTTAGTATTTTTAAGTTTGGAAAAAAATGCCGATTGGGGTGGTAACGCGGTTTCGTCTAACTTTGCTAAATCTGTTATGTACTCGTAACAAAAATATCCTTTGGTTTCTTTAACCTTGTACGCCGCGAGATATTTGCTATAGCTAAACCCCGGGGCTAAGTAATTGACTATATCTAAAAACTTTAAGTCGCTAGTGGCAATACACATAAAATTATTATTTCGCTTGACTAAAAATTTGAAGTCTTCCCCCATGAAATATCGGATGAGATACGGTTTGATTACGTTCACGTCATACTTCCCCGAATTGAAACCTAACACCGGTAGCTGCCCCAAATAACCCTCTAATCTAGCAAGGAGCCCCACGGAATTACCGATCGTCTCTAAAGCCTTGAGTTGTGTGTATACGTCGTCAAAATACGCACGCAGAATCTCATAAGAGGCCGCGGCAATTTTGAGCAGATGGTCAGCCATCGTATTGACCAACTCCTGTGGATCACCCGTTGTGATAAAACACACGGGGGCTTCAAAACCGGGGACGTTAGAAGCCACCGAACACGACAGGGGCCCGTGTTTGGCTGTGTAGGTAGTGGCATTACCACTGGGCACTAGAGTGTTCTAAAAAACACTCGTAGTCAAATGTGGCTCTATAAGGGAAGACGAATTTTGTGTCTACATTTATCCCCTCCTCCTCGATTAAGTCCCAAATGGTCTCTGGGGGGTTATACACACCACCTCTAAATGTTTCTCTTCGCTTAGAGCTGGTACATCGCTTTTCATGGCGCACCAGTCGGTAATACTCCTTCCACAACTTACCGCAATCGGGACACGAAAAAGAGTTACTGGCCCTATCTATATCTACAATGTACATAAAGTGGTTCTTAAACATTAAAAGACGCAACGTATCTGGAAAAGTGTCGCTACCGCTGGATATAAATCTATTATAACTTATGCGGCCTTGGTTGTCCGGAAAGCTAAATTAAATCCCGCCGTCTCTCTAGCCCACGAGAAAGCCTTCGTGCGAGGTAATGCCAAGTACCCCTTGAAACGCGTTGTGCTAAAAACTTTCTCTATCCCTAGAGGTATGCTATCGCACATGCAGGATAATCTGTTTCTCAGTCAAACACCTACACGGTTCGTGATTGGACTAGTCACTTCGTCCGCTTTTAACGGGTCGTACACGGCTAATCCGTTCAATTTCGCTACCTTTGATCTGATATATTTGAACGTCAGCGCGGACGGCAGAACCATCAGTGGCAAGCCTTTGTCCATGGATTATGAACACAACCAGTACGTGAGAGCCTTCTTCGGGACGAATCTAGCTATGGGACTGATTGGAAAAGACGCTGGCAACGATCTCGAGTATAGACATTTTAAGCACGGTTACGCCTTATACGCCTTTGACCTCACCCCCAGTCTACTAGACGGTGACCAGTTTGAGATGGCCAAGTCGGGCCCAGTCTCAGTAGAACTTAAATTCACCGAGGTCACACCCGAACCATTACAGGTTCTCGTCTACGCCGAGCAAGACTCGATCTTGGAGATCTCGAAATCGCGCCAAGTTTTGACAGACTACACCACTTAAACAATGAACACAGACGAGATACGCACCATCCTCCTGTCGGACATATTTGTTAAACGAACTGGGCTCGTTAAAGTGTTAGCTCGTGACCAATTACCTCTACGCATCGATCCGACCAAGACGGCTGCTTTCGTCATCAACACTGACCCTAGCTATCG